>JZKD02S0914443.1:201187-218015 GCA_000966675.3 Picea glauca
CTATAATTTTGTTACTATAGAGATTCAATTTATACATTATACATTTTCTTATTAGTAAGGAAAATAGGCCATATGTTATGACCCAAGGGGGGCATATATATGGCTAAATGTATATGATCCAAATGCTCAAAATCTCATAAAATAACATAAGTACACACCATGTACACAATGTCAACATGGAGCACAACTCAAAGATAAATAAGTTACACAATAACTCAAAGAATAGGGGAACCCCCTCCAGATAACCAAATGCCTTTCATACTTCACAATTCACATGTCAATAATGAATACATGATCTCTTATATATAGCTATTCAAACTTTCACATGAGGCCCCTTTATCAATAGGACAACCCTATTACATATGTATTTACACATTACATGTAAATTTAGGACCATATATGCCACCCATTGGGGACATTTCATATACATTTAGCCATATATATGCCCCCCTTGGGTCATAACACCATATATTGTTGCAGGTTTGTATTAAAATGCCTTGATTTCCCCAGAACATTTCTCAATACTTTTTAAAACTTCAGATACATGACGAAGAAGCTCATTACCAATCTAAAAACTTATTCATTCATTCATCAAAATAATATGAGTTTCCATATTGAGACATCAATTTGTAGAGCATTGTTCTTCACTATGTTATATAAAGGAAAGAGACAAGAACGAGGAAGAGTATAAATGATAGTGTTCTAGCAAGGTGGACCACCAAAACTTGAGTAAAATTATTAATCTATACATGGTTTATTTTGAAGGAAATTTATCTCTATGCATGTGCCTTACTAGTCCATTTATGTAGTTAATAAACCCTTAGAGTTATATCATTAATTTCCACCCTATGGGTCACAAGGGAATCCACAAGAAGATATAAGACAAAAAACATCTTTTGCTTGATATTTGATCCCTTTTTGGAGATGATCGCTAGAAACATAGTAGAAAACAAACGATGATCATCACTGGTCACTAGTTGGTTAAAAAGCAACGACCCTTCAAAATTATCGATTTAGGGAGTTACGAGGAGATAGGTTAGGGATGAGTTTTATCTTCATGGAAAGGGACTAGGAACTCAAATCATTCGAGTCTCTAGTTGTCTCTAGAATATCTAAAGCTCTCCCAAGTCTCTTTCAAACAAATATATAACAAAGGAAATTCTTGGGCAAGAGGAGGGAATAGAAGAGTAATGTTATACTATCCATTTACAAAGGTGTTGGTTTCATCAATAATAACTAGAAGTTAGAAATGCCCAACCTTACCAAGAATATAAGGAAGGAGAAAGGATCAAGGGGTCAAGGGAGAATGACATCATCATCAAACGTATGTTTGTGATGTAAGTTCTCTATGGTATTGAATAGATCAATGGTTTTCCTCCATATCATTTATGTTCAGTTCATGAATTTTTATAACTGATTCATTATATTATAGCTCTGATTAATATCAAATTAGATCTAGGATCCTAATCCTAAGTAGAGAGGTACAAAGGTATTTCTTGTATTTTATATGAAGGAAGTAGGTTTTGTAGCTTGGAGCTGGATTTTCAGGTCTACAACAGCCAAGATTTACAAAGGACAACCTAAAAATAAAGGTATGAAATCTCCACCACTTCTTAGGTTAATGATGAATCCATATGTTTGAATCTAGATATAGGGAAACCATAGAATCCTAAACCCTCTTCTGTCTAGGATAACTAGGCTAATCCCAGGGAGATCTTATTGATCATTCAATGAGATTCCTGAGAGATTTTGTCCCATAACTTAACTAGAGATAATACTATCAAAGAATCTTCTTTAGTTTTGGATTTCTTTGCCAATCCATCATCTTCTTTTTTGTGATTTGATTTCTCTTCCCTATACTCTTCCAAAGGATTATATAGCTCATATATGATAGTTTTGAGAAAAATATGATTAGATATGAGACAAATCTTTCCTTTTTCAATTTTTTTGCAGTCGTCACTTGTTCCAGGTCATATGACCCACAATGATCATGGCCCATTACAATATATACAACAAGAAATGATATTTACACGTCTAGTGAAGGGTGACCCACGACTACACTTCTAGGGTCCACAAAAAGAGACCTTTAGGGTGCAAAAAAAGGTTTGCTTTTTGAGAAATTTTTATGGGGATTTTGTTGTGAAGCCTAGGGTCCCTATTATTTGGCAACATAACCTTTAGAACATAGTTTTGAAAGGGAATTATTTATTCATTCCATGACATAAAAATGAAAACAAAAAAAATTGTTTTTTCAATCATCCCTTTTGGAGCATTTTAGGATCTCTTTTCATAATTGCATTGCAGTGTTGCTTGTGAACTTTGGCATCTGAAATTGTATTTTGGGCTGATTGATAGTCAAATTTGGTTGAGTTTCCTTTTTCCATTGGGTTTTACATTGTTAATACCCATTTTTGTGATTTTTGGGTTGAGGTCATGTGCAGACATTGGATTGTGCTAGGGGGAATTAGTACCAATATTGCACTACCCTTTTCTTGCTGATTTTGTTTGTTTTCCATTTTCATATTCTGTTCTTTCTTAGATCACTATTTTTTTGCATTATAAATTGGAAAAAATAACAAAAAAATGTTTCATGTTTGACTACTTTTGAATCATTAGTGAAAGAGTGCATAAGGATCATTGTTTTGTTTTAGATAAGAATTATTTGTTGGTTTCTTGGCATGTAAGAGATTTGTTTTGTGACAGTTGCAAAGAAACGGAAAAGTCTCTTTCCATCCCATAGCTAGATTTCATTGAATTGAAAGAATTGCATCGTCACCTTTGCATTTTCTCCGTTGGGTCAAGATTCATAACACCGCCAGAAGTTTCACCCGCTTCCTTTGGACATAATAAACAACCATAAAAAGAAAACTACGTAATATAAAATTCATTAGAAAAATTTCTTTTTACAGTAAACCAACATTTGATAGGTTTAGAGTCTTGGAATAAGATTGGAGAATAAACTCTCCAAGGCCATGAAAATGAAACTTAAGAGTCATTAAAGAGTGATAAATCCATTCTTGCAACTAGTGTGTCATGAAGATCCCATAACATAGGAATAAAGCACATGGTCGCATCAGGGAAAGTAGGGAGATTACCCCTCTCTGCTTGTTTTGGTGTTTGCGGTATCACTTTGATTTCTATGTATACAAAGGTTTCATTGCTTTACACCTTTATATCTTCAGGATTAGTTACCCTGTCCTTACACGTTGTCATACTTGCGATTGTTCTCCTGGTCATTGATTGTGAGGTGATAGCCTTAGTGACCTTTCCTAGGTATCCACAAAAGTGACTGGAAGTGGGACATGCATGTAGTACCTAGGGAAGACATTCATTAACGGTCTTAGTTCCCTCAGAAGGTGATTGCATTAATAAAGTGTAGTTGCATTGGTCAGGGTTGTTTCATGTAGATCATCGTAATTTCTCCTGATACCTTTGCTATCCAATCTTATAGGGACTTCATCTCCCCCATAGGGTTGGTTTTTGAAAGGCCCCTGAGCCAATTGGATGTTTTGTTGTTTTTCTAGATTTTATTAGGGTGTTCTCATTGAGTCCAAGTCTAGGTCAGACTTAGGTCTAGTTGTGTTTGGATTGTTAGTCAGTACATTCACCGTGGCTGAATTACTTCATCGATTCCATTGAATACAAGGACTTGTTGGCATCATGGAGGTGCAACAACCTCTAAAGTAGTGCGAGATAGGTGACAAGTAGTTCGAAGGGACTCAAATTTGGTTTGATGAGACTGGTTTCAACAAAGTAGAGGTGGTATAAAAACATCCTCCACCAAATTTTAATCCTTCTTTGACTTCATATCCTGACACAACCATACATGTCTAAGCAAGGGAAATTTTTCATGAGCCTTTTTCTTTGTTTAGTCATCCTCCCACCATTTCTAGACCAAGTGTGTCATCCAGTGTAGTTGATCCTTTGTTCTCATCATCAATTGGGACAGGGGAAAATCCCCTTGGGGATATCCCTATGATGTCCATGTTACCACCCCTTAGATCCACTGGACCCATGTCATCCATACCATTTTCTACAGGTCCCTCGATCTAGGGGATGTCGACTGTGTAATAATTTCCATTCGTTGCTCTAACTAGAATCCCTACGCCCATCCCATCCATTATGATTCCCATCTATGGATCCTTTTCTTGTTGGGGGTCAAGCCTTTGTTTTAGTATGGGAGGTGGAAATCCTTCCACCTCCTCCAATCCTATGACTTACACGACATCATTAGGTGAAGGTGTACCTTTCAGGTGGAATATTGTTAGTGGTTTTGGGGATCTCCCTAGTTAGGAAATGGGTAGTAGTACATCAATAGGTTTCTACTTTCCTTGGGTTAACACACCTTTCCTTGGGGGAACATCCCATGGGGGAAATTTTTTACCGTGGGGAGGTTTTCCCTTTCTTAACAAATCGAATCTTGTGGGTTTCTTCCCTGGGACTAGATTTGGGAATGTCTAGAGGGTCTACATTTACCCATGGGGGCATGTTTGGGTCTAGGAGAAGTCATGATCCTGGAAGTGCCACCATTCCTAGGGGAACTCACTCTTCGAGAGATCCTCAATGCTCCATTAGTACAAAAGTAAGTGGACCACAAGGTCCATTTGGGACAACAGAGACTTCACCTCCCTCTTAGTATTCATTTGTGCCATTTTTTTTCCTCGCAACATTAGACATACCTAAATTGTATCGGTTGAAAAAAGATGATATTTCTCATGATCCTTCATGGTCGATAATTCTTTCGAAGCTACCTTCAGTTATATTGAAGTTCAATGGTAATCCAAGAAAAGACCCCTCCACACACATAATGACATATCACCTGTGGTGTTCATCTAATTATTTTATGAATGATTGTGGGAGGTTTTGTATTTTCTAGAGATTTCTAACTGGAGTCGCCACCAAATGGAACATTGAATTACAAGGTGGTTCCTCTAAAATATTTAACGACTTGGAAATGACCTTTTTAACGTATTACCAATTTCCCATACAATATTTGATGGGAATGAAGCTCTTGAATTCACTATTTCAAGATAATTCCACTCACATTTTTGATCATATACATGAGTGGAGGCAAAGATATAGGATGTTCAAGGCCAAAATTCCAAAAAAAATCCTCATGGAGTGGTTCAAAAAGTTCCTCTTACCACTCGTTTCCCGAGACATAACTATGGTCGGGGTGGCCACTGAGGAGCATAACATTTTATGTTCCCAACACGTAGATTTAATTTATTTGCAGTCAGATAAACTTTATGAAATTATCCCAAATTATCTTAGGTTTTCGACAAATCCAAGAAAGCCAAACCCACTACCCCATCTCGATGGTGTGGTTGGTTCTATGGCGCCTACCTTTGTAAGCCAATTAGCTGATCAAATGGGTTATATGTCTATTAAGTCATCTTCTGGTACTAGTGATCAAAATCTTGTGGTCCCTTATTATGCTTCTAAGGTTAATTTGGTACAGTACACGCAACCAAAGAATCCTCATAAAAATGGAGAAAGAAGAAATGAAATAAGAAAAATAATTCCAATAATGAGAAAGGGTGTAATGAACCTCATAATACCATACAAAAAAAAACTTTTTCTTACACAATTTACTTGGCAGAGAGGAATCCCTTAGTGATAATAATTCTACTATAAAAACTTTGTTATATAACTTTATCATAAAAATTTTACTATATAACTCCTAAATTCTCCTTACCACATGTTGTTCGAAGTATGTCATCGTGTCTTACCTTAAGTGGGAAGGTTATAATGGAAATCCCCAAGGATTTAGCAGAAATAAATAAAACATTTAGGCATAGGGACTAACTGATTAATGTAGACTTTATGATCCATACTATACTCACGCCCAAGTGTTCTCGAAATTTTACTCCTAGGGAAATCTATTTGGTTCCTACCAACTTAGCCAAGGGTCGGGTTAAGGACCAGTGATTATCGCAAGCCTCCAGGTCCTGGTCATTTAATGTCTCATAAATCAAATATTGATTGAATTGAAAGCTTGATGTCATGTCACTAGTGGACCTACGACAATGAGAATCAAACCACTACCTAATACCTATCGTAGGGGGTGTGGAAGAGACATTCCTCAAGTGGGAAAGGAATTCCCTGTCAGGGTATTAAAAGCTTTGTAACCATCATTAAGGTAGTCTACTAGTCATACTGAAATCACTTGGCTCTATACTCAAAGTGTCACGCCAACCCGACCCTGGTCACATGGCTCACTCGTCCTTCACACTCTCCATAATTAATTCGAGGTGAAAGGGCATCATTTAGGTTTTGAGAGGGTTTAGGGGTTGTCATTCTGAGTTCTTTCTTTTCTTTTGAAGAGGCTCTGTGTGTCAAGGGGGGTTAGAGGCGAGGATTGTGGACCTGGTGGTTGCCTCCATCTTGTTGCAAATGACATGTCTTACATTCTGGGTAAGTTCTTCTCTAAACTTACAAACATTAATACGCTGGTTATTTCAATAAGAAGATTATAATTTTTTTTGGAAAAAAATGTTCGTGGCAAGTTGTCGTTCTGTGTTCTCCCTCATTTTCTTCTTGTGGAATTCTCTTTTTGTCTAACTTCCTTGCATTACATTCGGATCCATCCTTAACCTTGTAGTAATGATCTTTTCTTTGAGGTTGTCATGATTCTCTTTTGTTTACCGAGAAGGAGTGTTAGCCCTACCTATCCAGGTTCGGGATCTAGGTTTTCTTTTGTAAACCCTCTTTCGTGTGTCAGGGTTCATATCTAAGCATTTGTGAGTCCGAGGGAAGTATTTATTTCGGGTTAATTACCAAAAAACTTGGTTGGAGAATTCTCTGCGTTTACTTTGCTGACTTAAGTGATTATGTGCAAAAGGAGTTTGGGTAGACTAGACTCAAGAGTTAGGGTACTCCTGGTTTGAATGGGAGAATTAAGCTCTATTCCGCATAAAAATACATATTCTTGTTGTTCACATACACAATGAAATTCCGATTTGGTCGATTACTGTATTTCCATTATTAAAGGATATTGTGTAAAGAATTTTTACTACAGCTGTATCATTCATTTTAAGAGTTGAAACATATCATTAATGATGGGCCCTGTTTGATGTGAGGGTACCCATCAGTGAGTATTGTCTCCTTCACCCTCGGCCCTGTACAACTATCCAGATGGAAAATTTCAAGGAAAGGATCATGTGTCACGAGTTCAGAAGTTAAGTAAAGTGTTGGTATGATGTGTTTATAAACATTTGCACTTAAATCATGTTCTTCTTACATTGTCTTCGTATAAGAGTTTACTGATCATCGTATATGGTGGATTCCTCTAGGTTTCCATCTACCCGAAGGTCCTGGATGCTCATCTGCGTACTCAACATAAAAAGTTATATGAGTTCCCTTTTGTAGCCCTTCAAGAATTAGAACCATTCGTTTTGCAACTGAGATGTAGTCAACAATATCGTTTTCCTCAGTCTTCCTATCGTCTTGGAAAGGGAAAGAATTTCCAATGTAACTTAAACCTTTGGGCTTCAATTATTATAATAAAATAATTTATGTACAGGTTTTTCTCTGTCTTTTGTTCAAAGTAAATGACTATTTAATCATTCACCATTCGGATCTCACCCTACCCCGTAATTTGATTACCAGGGTTATCTTGTTCTGAATGTTGATATGATTTATAATAGACCATAACATTTTTTTTTCCTTTCGACCTTTCCTTTGTTTATTGTCAATGTGCCCTTTTGGAAAGGAATGATGATATTCGTTTTGGACTCAGCATGAATAGATATAATGGCGGAGTAATTGATTATGATTTGTCTTTTTTTCTAGAATGCCATATATACATGCTTGTGAATCATTCATTATTTATGCTATGTTGTGGTTGCCAAATTCTGAACCGTCCATTGCCACGATCACCGAGTGAACAATTTCGCATATATTCTCATAGTTAATGGTTTTGTACTTTACTTCATACAATGTATATTCCTTCAGTTGGGGGGGGGGGTATTTTTTATTTATTTTGTGCGACAGGAAAAAACAAGGATTAAAAGATATATCAACCTGTGATTTATGTTCATTGTAATCGTCTTCGAATTCTCATTCTTATGGAGTAATTTACTATTGTATCATCTTATAATGGAACAACGAATTATTCAGTTTAATATGGTACTGTAATAAATTTTATGGAGGTTTTTCCAGACCTTTCGATTTAGAAGTTTCTTTATACGAGAGGTAGTTGTCCTCCTAGAGGCATAGTTGTTTATTCAAAATCATGAAAGTAACTTTCTGTATAAGTGGGATTCCTATTGCAATCATTAAATATTTATTTAACAAAACTACACAGTATTAACTGTAACTGTATCTATATTCATTGCATATCTAGATATAAATTTATGGAAATACATGTATAGACTTTCTCTGATTTCTACTTATTCATAGATATATTTTCTTACTAATTTCAACTACAGAAGTAAGTATACGCTTGTAAATAGATCTAACCCTTCCTAGCTCATTCTCACAAATTAGTTATGTCCAAAATTTTAATTACAGGGGTAGACATAAACCTGTAGGTAGATCTATTCTTTCTTCAAGTTCGTTCGTATCTAACTACTTCTACCAAAAATTTAAATCTCAGAAATAGACATACACAATCTTTCAAGTTTATTTCACATAGATCATTCTGCCTAGAATTCTATTTAAAGATGCCTCATTCCAACATTTTGGTCTTTGATTATAAACTCCATACAATGAACATATGTCCTACATGGAAATTATTTCAACTTAACCCAAACAGAGCATCATATCAGATATACAAAATCATTCAAAACAAAGAAGGATAAGATTTAACATATCTGAATCCAGCTCACGGGAAGACAAAGAGAACAACCACATTCCTCCCAACCGTAGAATAGGGCAGCCAATGCTTACCCAATTCACCCCCTAGCTTGACCATGAATCCATGAGGGAAAACTTGGAGAAATCCTCTTCAACAATGTCTTCCTCTATGAGTAATCTTCTCCCTTGCCTCACACTCTGAATCAGTGTTCATAAAAACAAGTATTCAGTAATTCCTTTTTTCCCCAACATACTAGGTAGCATCCTGCCTCCTCACATATGCTATTTAACAACAACAACAAAAAACAACAATGCTTTTGCCTAGGTATTTCTTCCCCCCCCTTGGGAATTTTTGCAGCTTTCTAAATCCCTGATTTTCAGGGGATGCCCATGGCCAAATCTATTATTTTACACTTGCAATAATTAGCCTAGTTCTGACATGTTCCCCACTCATGGAGTCATGGTCAGTTGATTTTAACATGGTTGTTTCATTTGTTCTCCTGCAATCAATATAAAATATTTTGTATTCATACAAGTGTCATATTCAAATGGTTAGTTGGGTAAAATCATATCTCTACCCAACAGTCATAATAATTAATTACAATTATCAAATTCGAAATTCACAATTGCCATAAATTAAAAAAAAATCCAAATTTGAATTTACTAAAAACAGAATAATTTCCTAGCAAATTTTAAATTTCAAAAATACTTTTTTTTTTTGGGGATGTCACATCCTTTCCCCCTTCAATAAAACATTGTCCTCAGTGCTCATTCCTTTCTTGTAATAGGATTGGATGAGGTTTTTCCAAATATCCCTCCAACTCCCAAGTGGCCTCCTCGGGACTAAAATGCTTCCATTGCACCATTACTTGAGCGACGGCTCTGTTCCGAAGTGTTATTTCTCTCTGGTCCAGAATTCACAGGGGTTCCACCTGGAAATCACCTTCGGGTTCCACCTACACCAAGTTCCAATCAACCATATGAGTAGGGTCATGAACATACTTTTTCAACAAAGAAATATGAAATACATTATGAATTCTTATATTAGCTGGAAGTGCAAGTTGGTATGCTACGGGTCCAATTCGAGTTAGTATCTCGAAGGGCCCACAAAACTTGGGTGCCAGGTTGGCATAGTTTCCTAACTTCAACGAGCTTTTTTGGGATTTGACCTTCAAATAAACGTGGTCTCCCACTTGAAATTCCAAGTGTCTTATTTTCTTATTTGCATAGTTCTTCTATCTGTCATGTGCTTATTTTAAGTTTTGTTGTACCTTCCTTACCATGTTCTCCATTTCTTGGAGCATATTTGGTCCAACCATGAGTCTGTCTACCAGGTTATCCCAGCTAATTGAATTTGTACACTTTCTCCCATACAGTACCTCGAAAGGGCTTAACTTAGCCGAAGTTTGGTACCCATTGTTATATGAAAATTCTACTAAGTGTAGATAGTCTTCCCACTTGTTTGGTTTTGTTCTTACATACATGTGGAGCATATCCTCTACGATTTGGTTTGTCCTTTCGGTTTTTCCATCCGTTTGTGGGTGATAGCTTGTACTGAAATTCAAAATAGTATTTGTCCCTGCAAACAATTCCTTCCAAAAAGTGTATGTGAATTTTACGTCTCTATCTGAAATCACAATTTTAGGAATACCATGCAGTCTAAAAATTTATTTCATAATTATTTCAACAATGTTTATAGCTTTAAACGTAGACTTTACAGAAATAAAGTCTGCGGACTTACTGAGTTTATCGATTACAACCATAAAAGAATCATTATGTTTCTGAGTTTTTGGAAAGCCTATTATAAAGTCCAGTGATATGGTCTCCCATTTCCATTATGGTATTGGTAATGGTTGTAATAGGCTCGCTGGATGCTAGTGTTCAGCGTTAACCTACTGACAATCTTGGCACCTAGCCAAGTATTATGTTGTTTCTCCCTTCATATTAGGCCAGTAAAATAGTCTTCTAAGCATTGTTATTGTTTTTTGGTATCTTGGATGGCTAGAATACAGTTTCTTATGCACTTTGTCCAAGACTATTAACTTTAATTCTGTTGAATCTGGTATGTAAAGTTTGTTTTTAAATCGTAGTAGTCCCTCCTTGTCGATACTTAGATCTGGATTCTCTAAGTTTGCAGCACTGTTTTATAATTATGCCATTATATTAGTGTAATTTTCATCGTTAATACATGTCGTCCTTATTCTTTGTTCCAGATCACTATCTTCCATGCTGATATGTATTTCAAATAACTCATGGACTCTTCTTCTTAGAGCGTCTGCTACCTATTTTCCTTACCGTTGATATGTCCGACTTCGAAGTTGAATTCTCTCAAGACTGCTAGCCATCTTGCTTGCCTTGCATTAAGATCTGGTTGGCTAAACAGATATTTCACACCACTATTATCTGTCAATAGTATAAATGTTTTCCCATTATGTAATGTCACCAAATTTTTAAGGCATGTATTACCGCTGCCAATTCCAAGTCATGAGTGACATAATTTCATTCATGCTCTTTTAATTTCTGGGACTCATAACAGATCACCTGTCCTTCCTGAGTTAGGAAACCACCTAGTCCTTCTTTACTTGCATCAACACATATGGTAAAAACTTTATCTGGGTCTACTACCCTCAATATGGGTGTCATTGTCAATAATTCCTTCAGCTTCTTAAAATTGTCTTGACATTTCCGTGACCAGTTAAACTTGGTCCCTTTCTTTTGTAAATACGTGATAGGGTAAGGTATTTTGTAAAATCCTTCTATAAATCTGTGATAGTATCCGGTGATTCCCATGAATGATCGGATGTATTCTACGTCCTTTGGTGCTGGTCATTCTATAATGGATCTTATTTTCTCAGGGTCGACTGCAATTCCTTCTACAGATATTACGTGTCCTAGGTATTGTATCTTTTGTTGGTAAAAATCACGCTTATCAAATTTAGCATACAATTGGTGCTTCCTTAAAGTTTGAAGGACGATTCTTAAGTGTTCTTCATGTTCTTCCTCCGTTTTAGAATACACAAGAATATCGTAGATAAATACTAGTACAGATTTGTCTAAGTATTGACTGAAAATATTGTTCATCAGGCACATAAATGTGGCTAGTGTGTTAGTGAGTCCGAAAGGTATGACTACAAATTCGTAGTGTCCATATCTGGTTCGAAAGGATGTTTTTCTTATGTCCTCATCTTTTATCCTGAATTGATGGTAACCAGATCATAAATCCAGTTTTGAAAAGATTTTGGCCCTGCCTACTTGATCGAACAGGTTATTTATCCTAGGTAAGGGGTACTTGTTCTTAATAGTTATTTTATTTAATTGTCTATAGTTGATACATATTCTTAGGGTACCATCTTTCTTTTTCACAAAGAGGATTGGTGCTTCCCATGGTGAAACACTAGGTCTAATATACTTTTTGTCCAACAATTCTTGTAGTTGCATCTTTAGTTCTATCAATTCAGGTAAACTCATTCGGTAAGGTGCTTTCGAGATAGGGGCTGATCCAGGTAGTAAGTCTATGGAGAAGTCTATTTCCCTTCTAGGAGGTAATTCTGGTATCTCATCAGCAAACATGTCTCTAAACTCACATAGGACAGCAAAATCTTCTAGTTTCGGCTTATCTTATTTTTCTAACAGATTCGTTATTTGGATGGCATAAACTTGACATGCCTTTCTCATACATTTCTTGAATTGCATTGTTGTGACTTTTCTAACTAATACTGGTTTTTGTATACCTTGGGTTGTTCTAGTAGTGTCACAATCATCTTTATAGTTAAGTGTCCTTGTATAACAATCTAGGACTACTTTGTGTCTTTCCAACCAATCCATTCTGATTATCATATCGTAGGATCCTAGTGGTAGAATATTCAGATTTGTTTTTATATTTTGACCATCTAAGTTAAATTCAAAATCAGAAACAAAGTCAACCACTTTCCTTTTAGTTCTTGTTGCTAATTGTACTAGCCATGATTTTGCGTGTTTCATCCTCTTAAGTTTATTTGCCTCTACTACTCCAGGAGTGATATAACATAACATAGCTCCAGGATCAATTAAAACATAAATTCAGGTGTTATTGATTTTACCTTCGATTTTCACCACAGAGGACTGGTGGTCATCTTTCCAACCATCAATGGCTGCATTAATCCGATGCAGGTTTTTACCTACATCACCCACCGTTGAAGCTTCCTGCATATTATGAACAACAATTATGTTTTCTATGCTTCAATGTGAGCAGTTCCTCCTGAGGTGAGGTTCCCCACATTCCCAACACTTTGACGGTTCCTGAGGATTTTCCCCGAATTTATTTGTTCCCAGGTTTACCGGTTTACTACCTCTTTGTGTCTTTGGATGGTTTGCGCGATAATATTTCCTTGGGAATCTTTTTGTTGCATTTTGATAGGGAGATGGATGGTATCTGTTCTTTTGCTGATTCATTCGATCTTGTTTCTTATCCTTCCAGGCTTTGGGAAACTATGTCCATTGTTTGTATTCATCGTAGCACATTCGTGCTTTCCTGAACACTTCACTCAATGATTTGGGGTCGTCAAACTCAATTCTGTCCCTATAGGACTGCGGTAAACAGCTTAAGAACTGCTGGATTTTTACCTTATCCTCTCAAATGTAAGGTACGAACCTTAATAGTTCCAATAATTTATTTATAAGGTCTTCCATTGTCATCTGTCCAAGTCTTCGTTCGTAAAATTCTTTTGTTTTCTTTTCGTAGTAGCTTTTCAGAAAGGTACTGTTTATTGAAATACTTATTAAAGTTGGACCATTCCAACTATTTCTCCTTTAGGCCTTTGGCCAATTTCAGGTGTTGCCACCAAATGATGTCCTTCCCTTTCAGATTGTAGATGGCCATTCTCACCTTCATATTACTGGAGTAGTTGTAAATCTGGAAGTATTTAGTGATTTCCAACAACCATGCCTCAACTTCTTCTCCTGTCTTGGATTCTTTGTGGGTGAGATTCCATCATTGTTATGTCTTGGATCTCTAGGAGGTTTCTACTCTGGATTTTCTTCCATACTGTTTTCTACTCCGTCCTGAGCTGCCATAATTAACACAAAACAGAAAGGGTTTTATGTTTGTAACAATAAGGTTTATTAGTTTTGCATTAATCAAAATATATACTAAGAGACAAATGTGGCCCTGTTCAGGCCCAATGTTGTAACTTTAGCTCTGATACCATATGTAATGAACCTCATTATACCATACAAAAAAAAAATTTGTTTACACATTTACTTGGAAGAGAGGAATCCCTTAGTGATAAGAATTCTACTATACAAACTCTGTTATAGAATTTTATCATAAAATTTTTACTATGTAACTCCTAAATTCTCCTTACCACATGTTGTTCGAAGTATGTCATCATGTATTACCTTAAGTGGGAAGGTTATAATGGAAATCCCCAAGGATTTACCAAAAAGAACTAAAACCTTTAGGCGTAGGGAGTAAGTGATTAGTGCAGACTTTATGATCCATACTATACTCACGCCCAAGTGTTCTCGAAATTTTACTCCTAGGGAAATCTATTTGGTTCCTACCAACTTAGCCAAGGGTTGGGTTAAGGACCAATGACTGTCACAAGCCTCCAGGTCCTAGTCATTTAATGGCTCATAAATCAGATACTGATCGAATTGAAAGCTTGATGTCATGTCACTGGTGGACCTATGAAAACGAGAATCAAACCACTACCTAAGACCTATCGCAGGGGGTGTGGAAGCGGCATTCCTCAAGTGGGAAAGGAATTCTCTGTCAAGGTATTAAAAGCTATAGATCCATCATTAAGGCAATCTACTAGTCATCCTGAAATTGCTTGTCTCTATACTCGAAGTGTCATGTCGACCCTACCCTGGTCACATGGCTCCCCCATCCTTCGCACTCTCCATAATTGATTCGAGGCGACAAGGCATCGTTTAGGTTTTGAGAGGGTTCAGGGTTTGTCATTTTGAGTTTATTCTTTTCTTTTGAAGAGGGTCTGTGTGTCAAGGGGGTTTAGAGGTGAGGATGGTGGCCCTGCTGGTTGCCTCCATCCTGTTGCAGACAACATGTTTTACATTCTGGGTAAGTTCTTCTCTAAACTTACAAACATTAATACCCTGGTTATTTCAATAGGAAGATTATAAATTTTTTTGGAATAAAATGTCCATGCCAAGTTGTAGTTCTGTGTTCTCCCTCATTTTCTTCCTGTGGAATTCTCCTTTTGTCTAACTTCCTTGCATTACATTCAGAGCCATCCTTAACCCTGTAGTAATGATCTTTTCTTTCAGGTTGTCATGATTCTCTTATGTTTATCGAGAAGGAGTGTTAGCCCTACCTATCCAGGTTCGGGATGTAGGTTTTCTTTTGTAAACCCTCTATCATGTGCCAAAGTTCATATCCAAGCATTCGTGAGTCTGAGGGAAGTATTTATTCTAGGTTAATTACCAAAAGTTCTTGGCCGGAGCATTCTCTGCGTTTACTTTGTTGACTTAAGCAATTCTGTGCAAAAGGAGTTCGGGTAGACTAGACTCAATAGTTAGGGTACTCCTAGTTTGAATGGGAGAATTAAGCTCTATTCCGCATAAAAATACATATTCTTGTTGTTCACATACACAATGAAATTCTGATTTGGTCGATTACTATATTTCCATTATTAAAGAATATTGTTTAAAGAATTTTTACTACCACTGTATCATTCATTTTAAGAGTTGAACCATATCATTAATGATGGGCCCTGTTTGATGCGAGGGTACCCATTAGTGAGTATGGTCTCCTTCACCCTCGACACTCTACGACTATCCAGATGGAAAACGTTAAGGAAATGATCCCGTGGCGTGAGTTCAGAAGTTAAGTAAAGCGTTGGGATGATGTGTTTATAAACATTTTCACTTAAATTGTATCCATCTTACATTGTCTTTGTATAAGAGTTTATTGATCATCGTATATGGTGGATTCCTCCAAGTTTCCGTCTACCCGAAGGTCCCGGCTTCTCATCTATGTACTCAACGTAAAAAGGTATACAAATTCCCTTTCGTATCCCTTTAGGAATTAGAACCGCCCGTGTTGCAATTGAGATGTAGTCAACAATATCGTTTTCCGCAGTCTTCCTATTGGCTTGGGAAGGGAAAGAATTTCCAATGTAACTTAAAACTTTGGGCTCCAATTATTGTAATACAATAACTTGTGTACAGTTTTTTCTCTTTCTTTTGTTCAAAGTAAATGATTGTTTAATCATTCACCATTCAGATATCACCCTACCCTGTAATTTGATTACCAGGGCTATCTTTTTCTGAATGTTGGTACAAATTATAATAGACCATAACATTTTGTTTCCTTTCGACCTTTCCTATGTTTATTGTCAATATTCCCTTTTGGAAAGGAATGGCGATATTCATTTTGGATTCATCATGAATAGATATAATGCCCAGGTAATTGATTACGATTTGTCTTTTATTCTAGAACGCCATATATACATGCTTGTGAATCATTTGTTATTTATGCTATGTTGTGGTTGCCCAATTCTGAACCGTCCACTGCCATGATCACCGAGTGGACAGTTTCACATATATGCTCATAGTTAATGGTATTGTACTTTACTCAATACATTGTATATTCCTTCAGTTGGAGGGGGGGTCCTTTTTTTATTTTGTGTGACAGGAAAAAACAAGGATTAAAAGCTATATCAGCCTATGATTTATGTTCGTTGTAATCGTCTTCAAATTCTCATTCTTATGGAGTAATTTACTCTTGTATTATCTTATAATGAAATAGATAATTATTCAGTTTAATATGGTACTATAATTCATTTTACGGAGGGTTTTCTGGACCTTTCGATTCAGAAGTTTCTTTATACGAGAGGCAGTTGTCCTCCTAGCGGCATAATTGTTTATTCAAAATCATGGCAATAACTTTCTGTATAAGTGGGTGTTGGGTTGCCAAAGTACCATCTTTTTACCAACCTTTCACTTCACTTTCACTTCACTTTTAACCATATTCCGCTTTCCCATACCCTTACATTAAACCATTTTCATGATTACATGGGTTTTATAC
>JZKD02S0914443.1:219075-249384 GCA_000966675.3 Picea glauca
AAAAAAAAAAAACAACAACAACAACATAGTTTAACATAAAACAAAAAATAAGTATAGTTTAATAAATAAATCAAGAATAAAACCATGCGTAGACTTTGAAACATTTATAAACCTTCCAATTTGCATTGATCAAATACGACCATGATCTAATCTTCCAAACTTCGGCTTCGACTTTGCAGTTTAAAATGCTTCTGATTTAAAGTTTGGGTTTCTGCCTTTGCCTTTCATACTTCGTACGTGCATTGATTTGATATAAATTTGTTGTTGGAATCAAATTGTGAATCGAGTCGACCTATGAATTAGCTACTGTAATCAAATGAACATGCAATCATATATGTCTTCTCTCCATGATATTCTCACTAAAAATATAAGCAATATCATTCCTGGAGCTTAGCGATTTCAGGTAAGGAGAAATGCAATGTTTGAACATTAAATTTGAGACCTCTGAATTCACTCGGCTACTCAAGATATGCTATAGTTATTTCCTCAAAAACATTCATAGATCAGTGCCCACCAATTTTCCCTTCACAACAACCATGTGATGCTTCAGCCAAATAGATCTCCACAGGTCGCGAGAGTGCATCAAGGAGAAATACCAATGATCTGTCGATCAACGATGAATCTGCAAATGGTCCAAATTGGAATACATCGGACTGACCTAAAATAAAATAATTTTCGACCAAGTCCTGAGCTCCGATTTGATGGTTAAAACTGGTTTATGCACTAGGTAGGTCGGCAGGTCGAACCCAGACCGTTATGATTTTTTTGATGATTGCAAATTAAAATACATTCAGTGGTTGTGTAACAACCTAACAATTGGAGTAGTATTCGGGTTGTTTGGATACAAATGCTAAAATCGTGGCATTGAGGAAATACATGGGAGGTGAATGCATATACTTTTGAGGTGGCATCGGCGGGTCAATCCCACAACTAGTGCATTCAGGCGATTGAAATCAAATCAAAATAAATTATTTTGGTGGTTCCTTAACAACTTGACACGTTGCCGCAATGGTCGGTTCGTTTGGATTGTTTGCCACAACTCACGGGTTCATTCCTGCAGTCGTTCTCTTTTAAACCACACGTCACAGAATTTTAAAATTTAAATAACTATTTCATATTCCATATCATAACTGTGTGGTTTGGTCCAACGACGTGTGGTTTGGTCTAACAGTAAATAATTTGGTTTGCATTATGAAGGTCACGAGTTCAAATCTACTTGACCCTCTTTTTTTTGACATTTTTCACTCGAAATAAAACTTAAATGAATTGTTTCCCATTTCATATAATAAGTCATACACTTGGCATGTTGGTAAAAATGTTTGGTTAGTATTGAATAGGTCGCGCGTTCAAATCTCATGAAGTCCATTCGGTGATGCGTTCAGTTAATTTTGGTCAAAATAAGGCTGCCATGTGGCAGCCTCTGGTTGGCCCACGTGGTGACCTCCAATTTAGTCCACTTGTCTACCATGTAACAGTCCAGTCATATGCCACGTGGCACCTCTACACAATTTTTCATTGTTTTCCGCAAACTTCCGATAGTTATAACTTTCTCATACAGAGTTCGTTTGAGAAAAAAAAAATGTCATTGGAAAGATCTCGGTAAGATCTACGCAATGGAGTCATTATCATAGCAATTTGAGATAAAAAAAAGGTTTGGTCATTTTTCTTGGATTTTGCAGCCACATGACTTCGAAAAACAATTTAAATCATCAGATCATAAAAACATGCTATACATCTATCATTTAGCTTTTGAATCACTGAAATTGAGCATCAAAGGAAGAAGTTATCAAAGAAACACTGGTGGGTTGTCCAAGGTGCACCACTTCCCGATAGGTAAAAAGTGCATTTTGTTTTATTTATTTTCCTTGGATTTGTTCTATTTAGCATTAATTGTGAATTTTTGTGTATGTATCAAATGAAGAAATACTGATCACCTCTATTCTTTGATAAACTCACGTTTTGTTGCAAGTCAATGCTAAGTTTTTTTGTAGGTTCTGGGATGATGAAGAAGACCAATTTATGCACTAGTGGTTTTCAAAGACCACTTACTCTTGAGAAAAGCATGTCTCAATGAAATCATGAAGAAGTCAATATCATTATATTTCAAATGATATCCATCATACCATTGCTATCAAAAGAAGTCTCTCAGAGCCATTATGTGATGATTAATTTTTCTTTCCTTTGAGCCTAACATGTTGAAGTCAATCCTAAACTTGTCATCTTCCTATCACTACTAGCTCGTGGCTTCAACCCGTTTGCAAGTTTCATACTTTCCTGCCTCACTTTCACTCACCCCTAACCCATGAATAAAGTCACTTAGCTCACTTACCAAGATGAGTTACCACCTTGTCATTTTCCTTTTGCCAAATAAAGCATGCTTGATATTTTATCTATGGTCCTCTAAATCATTACTTTGTACTCGTGTTAGATGATGGGGGATTATGTATGGCCCTCCTTCTGACAAGTCTTGGTCCATATACATCAACACATCATCTGGGATTGAGACTAGAGACCTTTTCAGTACCTTGAGGCTTGCATGCCTTAATGGCAAGTTCTTTTGCCAATAAACAGTGGGAATACATCAATGTCCCCTGTTTGTTGGATCTTCTAGGTGTCTTGACGTGCGACACATTCATTTGTACCTAGTAAGATGTACTTTGGCATCTTGACTCTCATTGACATTAATGGTGAGTAGTCAAGTGTTAGTTAATAACATTCATTAATGGTTGGTAATCCGACAATTTCTTTCTATGTTCGACATCAAAAAAATTTATTCACGTAGATAAGAATTATTCCACAATGCGGATATGAATGAATACTATATGGTTCCATGACACTCACAACAACTTGCAACAGTGTTCCAGTAAATCATATATTCAACTCCAGAGTTCAGGACCAACAGCTTAGTTCCAACAATAAGACGGTACAGATGTACCAATTTCAGATCTCATTCTATGTTCATACACCAAAGCAGATCATATTATTTTCACTCCAAAGATCCATGATCCAATAGTAGCAGCGAAAAGATTCTAGCCATACAAAGATCTCTCAGATGCATAGCGAATGATATTCTCAAGTAGGTGAAGGTATGTTGTTTTCCAATCTTTAATCAATAATTCCTTAAATGCTAAAAGACATGTATTTGGAAAATTTCCCATTCACAACTGCCCTTCCCTATTTGCTAAATTTTTCCAAGGATGGAAAACATCTATAGTTTGGGGGGGATATTCATCATATTCCATTCATGTATCCTATATTACATCTTTTATAACCTTATATATTGTGACCAACATGTTTTTCCCAACTGATTATTGTTTCTTTTATAAAGCACCTTCATTGATTTCCTAAAATGCATCATTGATTTTCATATGAAACACATATTCCAAAGCAAATCTACCATGAGGAGGATGGATTCCATGCATTTGACATACTTCAATGCACATTATTGAATACGACTAAAAGGATTCAATGATTGATACACACATTAATGAATCATCATTTTGAATGCATTCATATGATTGAAATTTCAAGTCTATTCTTTGTTGAAGCAAGAAAAAAATGTTGTTACATAAGGAAATACTTTTGGTTGTCACATAAGAACCAACCATAAGCAAGAAAAAAGTGTTGTTACATAAGGAAATACTTTTGGTTGTCACACAAGAACGAACCATAAGCAAGAAAAAGATATGTTGTTACATAAGGAAATACTTATGGTTGTCACACAAGAACCAACCACAAAAAGCAGTAGCCACTTAGATATCTTTCAACAAAAGAAGGTTCCATCACACAATTTAGGAAATTCAATGCAAGGTTGCATGAGGACATGCAACACCTTTAGTTGGGTGGTATGTTGGGTCACCAAAGTACCATCTTTTTACCAACCTTTCACTTCACTTTCACTTCACTTTAAACCATATTCCACTTTCCCATACCCTTACATTAAACCATTTTCATGATTACATGGGTTTTATACATATGATTTTCCAATACATCTATTTTAGTGTTTTTGTGTGAATTTATGAATAAATATTGGAAAAATGTCATGTTTACACTTATATATGAAAGTGGGATGAGTTTCATGATGTTTACAGGTGTATTTGAAGACTCCAACCAAGTCAAATTTGACCATCAAGCCTCAAATTCGAATTTTCTCTTCAACCCTTTCAAGATTTGATGAAGATTTGGAGATCTACTCAAGTATCTTGGATGGATATTAATCATGAAAGAAATATTTGTGAGAGGATTTGTAGAGATATCACTTGATAGGTGTGAGCACATGGTTGTAACAAAATGAGACATTTGTGGATCTAGGAGAGATTTGTGGATCTAAGTTATCTTAAATTTTTGTATAAATAGGAGTGCCTCCTACATTTCAAAGGGGGGACTCCTGGAGCATTGTGTCCAACTTATGATGGAATAATAATCAAGCTTTATTTTCACATCAATTTCCATTCTCTAGTTTATATTTAGAATTCTTTAGTTTATGTGTTACTTTGTTCTTGGGAGAATTGAGCTCACTCCAAATATATCATAGTAGCATTTTCCTCTTGTTCTAATGATTTGAATAGGTTTATATGCTTTATTGTTTTTATTAGAATTATTTGATGATCTTGATTGTTGATAGGTAATTTAAAACATTACGAGAAGACCTCCTATAAGGGAGCTATTGTTTTCATGCCTACAACAACTAAGCCTTTTTAATTGTATTTATTTTCAATGCATGAGTGTTTACTTGATGATCTTGATTGTTGATAGGTTTTGTGAAACATCATGAGAGGACCTCCTGTAAGGGAGCTAGTGGTTTCTTTCCTACAACAACTAAGTCTTATTAAGTGGAATGAAAGAGTTAGGATTTGATTGAATTTTCTTAGATTAGAGTTAGATGCCTACTCATGCATATATTTTGTTGGCATCATCACAAGCTTACGAGCATCCCTGGTTGATAATTAAATGAAAGCAATTTAAGAAATTGAATTTCCCAACAGTGGGATTCCTATTGCAGTCATTAAATATTTATTTAACAAAACTACACACAATATTAATTGTAACTGTATCTATATTCATTGCATATCTAGATATAAATTTATGGAAATACATGTATAGACTTATACTCCGATTTCTACTTATTCATAGACATATTTTCTTACTAATTTTAACTACAGAAGTAAGTATGCGCTTGTAAATAGATCTAATTGTTACACATGAAATTTGCACACCTAGGTACTTCTCCCCAAGTGTCGTAAAGTGTCTCATATACCTTGACACCATGGAACAACCTATGTCACAATCCCTAGTCAATGTGGAGGAGGGATATATTATATGAAGGCCAAAATACCAAGTAGACATGAATTATTATTAATATTCATAGAAAATGAATTGATTAAGTGTGAGAATCAAGTGCACATGAATTATTATTAATATTCATGAAAAAGAAAGTAATTAAGTGTGAGAATCCACCTCACATTTGGTTTCCTATTTTTTAGGGAAGATGGAGGATCTCATGGATGGTCGAAATATTTCCTCCTTAAAATCCTTGAGAGATATTTCCTCCCCAAAATCCATAAGAGATATTTTCTCCCTAAATGTCTTAGAGATCCCTTTCTTAGTGGATCTGATGAGAGATCTTCTCCATGGTGGTTAATCCTCCAAATCCTATATAATGAAGGGTTTCCATGGAGGAAAAGAGGAAGAAGAGTTTAGAGATACCAAACTTATGGTCTCACGAGGAGGAAGATTTGAGGTATGAAACCTATGATCTCATGAGAAAGGGAGATGGAAAGTATTGTGAAGCATATAACTTATGATCTCATGAGGAAGATGTCATTTGGAACATCAACATTTGGCGTGTGAACTGTTTAAGCAAGGGTTTGGACAAGAAGAGATCGATGAAGCTGCTACATTACATCCATGGCTGTAAGTAACATTTTGTTCTCATTAATATGATATGCTTGGCTTGTTTATTTCTAGTCTGTGTTTGATCTCACATGAACTTGTCTCTAGTAGATAGATTTGTTTTGAACTAATCTCAGTAGAGTAGGAAGTTGGTTGTATCTTTTCTTGTCTATAGGGCTTATCAAGGAGTTTAAGATTGGAGCTCAACTCGGATCGTGGAGGGCCAAACACCGGTAAACAAGTACTTATTTTCTCCTTCCTCCTCATAGATTATTTTATCTATATCTAAAAGGAAGTCAATGTCCATGATAAGCATATTCTGTCTTAGATTTAAGAGTCTAGCTCTCAAGAGGAGATCTACCTGTCCGCAGGGAGATTTTCCTACAACAGACACTGGCGACTCCAATGGGGACAAGGAATCCTATTGTATTTCCTTAGTTTGTCCCTACCATTTTACCACCTTTCATATCACTTTTTTTATTTGTTTATGATCCATTATCCTTCTCCCATCTCCACTTACATTTTCGCCAATTTTTTTGCATTCTGGGTGAATTTTTTGGCTCTTTTTCTAAGCTTTTGGGAGAACCAACGCCCCCCTGTAGGCAATATCAGAGTGCTGGTATATTATCAGAACCCCCCTATAGTGCTTCAGGGAGAATTATAGCACACTGTGTACCCTTTTGGGGGAGCGTTGGTCTCCTTCTTGGGGTTTTTCTGCCTTTTTCTCATTAGTTTTTTGCAACCTGTTTTGTGGAAATATTTACCCAGTATTTGTGAATGGTTTGTGAAGTTATTTGGATTGGTTTTTTATGATTATCAATCCCTCTTATATTTATTGGAGCTTGAAACTCTTTTCAGAAATGTGAAAATTGCTCTTTCTAGTTGCTTGTTTTGTCAAGACAATTTGGGTATTTTCTCTTTCTCCCTGTATCTTTTTGGATTCTTCTCTACATTTTATTGTACTCCTTGGATGATTTCTGGTTTTAATTTCCTTGATTGAGTTCTTGGTAGACCAAGATTCTTCTTTTTTTCTTTTAGTTCTCACTACCTTGAGTGCGTGCTTTGTTTGTAGCCTTTTTCTTCGTGTCTTTTGCATCTGCATAGGACTCTTTCTCCTGGCTGAAATTAATGGAGCATTGAAATTTTTGTGTTTACTTTATGTATAAATAATAATCAAACAAAGAACATATATGCATTCTTTCTTTTAGGTAGTGAAACTAGCTTGCATTTGAAGTAGCGGAATTGCATGTTTTTGGGCATTTTTGGGACATTGTGCATCTGAAATGATGAAAGTTTTCTCCTTCTCGTTGCATAGATTTGATCGAAATGAAACGATTGCATCTTCATCTCTTTTCATAACTTTCGAGTTGGTCAAAACACCATATTGGCCACTCCATTTTCATTTTGAGTAACAACAGCCTTAAAAATCAAGCACTAAACTAAAAATTGATTAGACATTTTTATATTTTCTGGTAGCAAACCTACATTAGCTTATGGTGTAGGGATTTGGAATAGGTTGAAAGGATAACTTTCCAAATATATCAAACAAACTTAGTATCTTGCGGTAGGGAGAATGAAATCCAATTTTCGTATAGGCTTTCTAGGATCCCCCTCTCACATGGGGGTTACACACGAGGTCACCTTTGGGTGAATTACGGAGATTATCCCTCCGTGGTTCAATTGTTTTTAGTGGTCAGATCATATATTGGGGGTAACTTGAAGGTATACCCATGATTATGTGTGGGATCCTCTCAGGTTGATTTCAGACTTGTTATCCTACCCATACATTCCAACTGGATTGTCAACTGTACCCGCCTAGGGGTTGACTATGAATTGGTGACCTTAGTAGCCATAATATTTAGGGTCCCACACAAGGTGACGATGAAGTGTAGTATCATTGTACCTAGAACAGATGTTGGTCAAACTCACTCTTGCTCCTTGGAGGGTAAATCCACAATTACTTCATGGAATCTTGCACCAAGGTGTAAGTTCAATAAGCAGGTTACCAATGTAACTGATCCACCCGCTCTATCCCCACCCCTTCCTATTTTGATCTCGCGACGTTGGATTTCATCACCAACTAGTGGTTTCATCGTAAGAAGGTTTGTTTGATTAATTGCTTCTCAGATTCATAGCGTGTGTTGTTTGTTTTACTTAGTGGACCTTAGGTCGAGTCAGTGTTAATGGCATCAAATCCCAAGAGTACCAATGGAGGAACCCCTTCTCCTGGGGAGCCTTATACCTTTCCTTCATTTGGAAACTTTGGTCCTCCGTACATTGCCACACTGAGTGTTCCAGGACTCACCATCGGATTACCAGTTTGGTTGTTCCCCACTCCGATGATCCAGAATCCTGCCAATGTTTCAGCTGCACCTAATACTTTAGATGTCAGTACGCCACCCACATATAAAACTCACATCGAATTTTCACCTTCTTCACCCATTAAGTCTCCTTCCATTTCTCCTTCTTCGCCTAGTGAAAGCTCTACAACAAGTAGCAAGGTTGATCACAAGAAGAAGAAACATAAAGAGAAGAATAAGAAGAGCCCGAAAAGGACCAAGACCCCAACAACACCAGGTGTTGTCTCTAAGCAACCAATTACTGTTAATAGTACTGGGAGTGTTGATGAGGTCAACAAGATTAAAATGAAGAATCTGAAACCCAAATTCCCTTGCAGCCTTTATAAGGTTGACCACTTTCTGAGGGATTGCCCTGGTATTATCAAGGTCTTAGAAATGCGGTCTTCCACGTAATCAACCTCTGTCCATCATGCCGATGATACCCTGTCAACTATTGATGTTAAGGTTGGTAAGAAAAATAAAACTATCAAGTTCCCTTGCATGTTATGTAAAGGTGATCATTACTCTCACCTTTGTCCTCGTATGGATGAGGCTTCTTCTCTTTTGGAAAAAATTCAACTTCCAAAAGGTTATCATAATATTTACCTTGAAGCATTGTTAGTTGATGGACTGGTCAATCTGGTTCCATCCTTGGTCAGTTTGGTTGATCAGATGGTCAATCTAGTTTCCTCCTTGATTGAACCACAAACCCAAGTAGATGATACAATTCCGTCATCGATCAGCCCCACTCTTCATCAAAAGAGTGTAACCCAAGTGGTCGATCCATTTTCATCCTCTGTTGATCCCACTCTCCCATTAGAGGGTGACACCAAAGTGGTCAATCCATTTTTTTCATCGGTCGATCCCACTCCTCCCTTGACGAGTGCTAAAGTGACTGATCTAGTCCCTTCCTCGATCAGTCCAACCCTTCATTCGAAGAGTGCCAATGTGGTTGCTCTGGTTACATCATCAATCAATCCCACTCTTTCATGTAGGAGTGCCAAAGTGATTGATCCAGTCGCTTCCTCGGTCAGTCCCACCCTTCATCTTAAGAGTGCCAAAGTGGTCGGTCAAAGCCCACCATCAGTTGATCCAACTCTCCCTCTAGAGAGTAAACCCAATACTACCCACATTTTTCTCATTGATACAGACTATACCGTGTCGGGGGGCATTCCTCATTCTCCCACAAAACCCCCTCCAAGTAATGAGGAAATCCTTTCTGATTGGGGTGCGCTAATTGGACCTCGTCTTCCTTGTCACATTCCTTTGCAGATTACAATACAGGTTTGTGGTTGGGACGTTCCTCAAATGCTGATAGATGAAGGTGTGCCCATTAGTATTTTGTCCTCTGTTGCTTGCCACACTTTGGGTTGCCTTCAGCTTGCACCGGTTACACAGAATCTATTATCTTTTAACAGAAGAACCAACCAACCTTTAGCGACCCTTCCTCAGTTTCTTGTAACTTTGGGATGGAAAATTGTCTTTATTGGTGTCATGGTAGTCCAAGACCCCTTGGATTTTTCTTTACTCCTTGGGTGGGATTATGTCTATGCCATGAAAGCTATTGTATCCATTCTTTTCCAAGTGATATATTTCCCTCACGATCAAAGAATTGTGACTATTGGTCAACTTTCATTCATCGGTCCTGACTGGATTACCTCCCTAAATGGTTCTTATATGCAGACAGTATCGCCCCTGCCACATGTTAATTATGTGGCGTTGTCTCCCATGACTTCAACTTCCAATTATTTATATCTAGTAGTTGACATGGTGATCTCTTCAGTAGGGCTATTGGAGCCTAATCTCCTTACCCCTGTCGAGACCCTCGACATGACTTCCTTCCAGAGAATTTTTCTTCCATCCAGTGAAGATATCTTGGAAGCCATGACCAAGTTTTGTCCCTTGACATGGTGTCCTTCTAGAGCATTATCCTCTTGGCAGCCATGATCAAAATGGAGTCAGGAGCATAGTTTCTCTTCTCTGTAGCAAGCTCATTAAAAAAATGAAACAAAGGATTTGAGCATAGTTTTCCTCTTTGTAGAAAGCTCATTAAAAAATGAAAAAACAATGTAGGGATTGAACCCAAAACCTTGAGCATAGTTCTTTTCTAGTGTCAAGCTCGTTAAAAAAAGAAACAATCACCTCTCCCTTCAAGTTGAGTCTTTCGTTAGATCTCGTAGATGTCGAGTCGAGTCTTTCGTTAGGTCTCATTTTTTAACCTTCATTTCATCCACCTGTATCCTTTTTCTCCATCTAGCACATAAATTGGTGACAACCTCAAAGTCGGTGAATGAATTGAATCTTGGGGGGCATGTCTCGAGCCTTTGATGATCATTCTGGAGTTAAGCCACTAGATTTTCAAGCCGGGGGCATACCGAGCTTAGTCTTTGTTATTTCTTGTGCTCATAAATACATGAGAATGCATCCAGGTAAAATTTTATCTCTTTTTCGGACCTGTATGGATACACAAAAAAGAACCCCCTGGAGTCTCCTTTAAGCTCTTTTCAGACTCTCTAAACATGAAAATATTGTCGAATGATATTGCTTCATTTCCCATTCATTAAAAGGTTTGAAAGGGCATGTTTCGAGTGATAATATATATTTTTTTCGGCCTCATGAGACTAACATTAGGAAAAAGGACCACATTGGAGTCTTCTTTAAGTCATTTTCAGACACTCTAAAAATGAAAAACTACTGAGTTTACCTTCTCTGGACTCGTTAAACAAGTATACACTGAAGGGCCCATATGGGACTGAACCCTTACTTCTTCCAGTTTGTTAAACAAAGGAAGCAGAACTTACCAAAGGTGAGTTATATCAAGCATGTGTTACCCTCCTCGAGCTCGTTAAATTAAAAAGAGGTACTCGTCTATCTGGATGGGGGAAAAAATTAAAGGAAGCAAGCCAAGAAGATTTTTAGAACATTACCAGTAACTCTTAGAGTCGCTCTTCAACATGGCACTTTGTCCTTGCACACATATTAATCTATTGAACCTTTACACCGAGCCAATCCTCTGTGTTTCTTTTACTCCTTTGGGTCACCTGACAAAAGTCACAACATTCACTGCATCATCAAGTTTTGGTCCATGTCATGTTTCTGCTATTGTGGCTCAGTGTTCAAGGGAAGTATCCGCCTTGCGAGTCATCCATCAAAAATATATTTTCTCAATACCCGTGTCAGTCCATGTTCATTTGATCTACCAATTTACATCTCTGTGTCAATTTTTTGTCGTTGATGGGGGATACAACAAGGCCCTCCTACGATGAGTCTATTCCTGTCGACTTCAACACATTATTCGGGAACTAGACTTAGAAACTAGTTAGTACCTTGGGACCTGCATGCCTCAATGGCAGGCCTCCTCGCATCTGACAATGGGTTTACATCATTGACCTCTAATCAGATGATTCCATGAATGTTTGACTTCAGCTCATCTATTCACATTCATTGGAATGTACTAGGGTACCTTGGGAATCATTGACATTGATGGTGATTTCCCTTGTGATTGTTAACGGTTTACATCATTGACTGGTAATCAACTGGTTTCTTCCATGTTTGACATCAAGACATCTATTTGCATGGTTATATTCATACTACATCAGGATCGATAAGAAGACCCTAGCTTGAGTGATCACTCTGATATGTACTTTTCCCAGGTTGCGACGGAGTTTCTCTTGAACAATGACACACATACTGTCACATAGATCCACTTTGTATTGGTCGTGGCTATGTCTTGTCATCTCGGACAACCACTGTGTATTCTTCGTGGCTATGATCAGTTCAGGTCATGGGATTATAGATCCACAGTGTATTTTCAGTGGCTATACCTTTTTGTCAATATAATTATGGATTCGCAGTGTCTTAATGGTGGCCATACCTTGATAGTCTCTATCATTCAAGCATAGAAATGCCTGCCTTGGGTTTGAAACATGTCATAATATTTGTTGGATGTTTGTTTGTAGCTACTACCGAGTTCTCTGAGTCCACATCCTTTCTTTAAAGATTTGTAAATTGTTTCAGCCATCATTCTCTCTTTTGACCTCACACTTTCGGGGGCATTCCGTTACACATGAAATTTTAACACCTAGGTACCTCTCCCTAAGTGTCGTAAAGTGTCGTAAAGTGTCTCATACACATTGACACCATGGAATAGCCTATGTCACAATCCCTAGTCAATCTGGAGGAGGGATATATTATGTGAAGGCCAAAATACCAAGTACACATGAATTATTATTAATGTTCATGGAAAATGAATTGATTAAGTGTGAGAATCAAGTGCAAATTAATTATTATTATTATTCATGAAAAAGAAAGTAATTAAGTGTGAGAATCCACCTCACATTTGGTTTCCTATTTTTTAGGGAAGATGGAGGATCTCATGGATGGTTGAAATATTTACTCCTTAAAATCCTTGAGAGATATTTCCTCCCCAAAATCCTTAAGAGATATTTTCTCCCTAAATATCTTAGAAATCACTTTCTTAGTGGATTTGATGAGAGATCTTCTCCATGGTAGTTAATCCTCCAAATAATATATAATGAGGGGTTTCCATGGAGGAAAAGAGGAAGAAGAGTTTAGAGATACCAAACTTATGGTTTCATGAGGAGGAAGATTGAAGGTATGAAACCTATGATCTCATGAGAAAGGGAGATGGAAAGTATTGTGAAGCATCTAACTTATGATCGCATGAGGAAGATGTCATTTGGAACATAAACATTTGGCATGTGAACTGTTTAAGAAAGGGTTTGGACAAGGAGAGCTCGGTGAAGCTGCTACATTACATCCATGATTGTAAGTAACACTTTGTTCTCATTAATATGATATGTTTGGCCTGTTTCTTTCTAGTCTATGTTTGATCTCACATGAAATTGTCTCTAATAGATAGATCTGTTTCAAACTAAAATCAATAGAGTAGGAATCTGGTTGTATCTTTGTTTTTCTACAGGGATTATCGAGGAGTTTAAGATTGGATCTCAACTCAGATCGTGCAGGGAAAAACACTGGTAAAAAGGTACTTCTTTTCTCCTTCCTCCTCACACATTAGGTTTCCTACAACAGAAATTGGTGACTCCACTCGGGACAAGGAATCCTATTGTATTTACTTGGTTTGTCCCTGACCTTTTACCACCTTTCAGATAACATTTTTTGTTTTTTTATGATCCATTATCCTTCTCCCATCTTCACTTACATTTTCACCAATTTTTATGCATTCTCGGTGAATTTTTTGCAAATTTTTGGCTCTTTTTCTAAGCTTATGGGAGGACCAACGCCCCCATGTAGGCCATATTAGAGAGTTTTTATATCATCAGTTCCCCCATATATTGTTGCAGGGAGCATTATAATGCTCTGTGAACTGTTTTGGGGGAGCGTTGGTCTCCTTCTTGGGGTTTTTTTGCCTTTTTCTCATTAGTTTTTTGCAACATGTTTTGTGGAAATATTTACCCAGTCTTTGTGAATCGTTTGTGAAGTTCTTTGGATTTTTTTTTGATTCTTATAACTCCCTCTTTTATTGATTGGAGATTGAAACTCTTTTCAGAAATGTGAAAATTGCTCTTTCTAGTTGCTTGTTTTGTCGGGACAATTTGGGTATTTTCTCTTTCTCCCTGTCTCTTTTTGGATTCTTCTCTGCATTTTATTGTAATCCTTGGATGCTTTCTAGTTTTAGGATACTTTATTGAGTTCTTGGTAGACCAAGATTCTTATTTTTTTCTTTCAGTTCAAGGTAGTGAGTGCATGCTTTGTCTGTATCCTTTTTCTTCATGTATTTTGCATCTGCATAGGACTCTTTCTCCTTATTGAAAGTAATGGAGCATTGGAGGTTTTGTGTTTACTTTATGTATACATAATCATCAAACAAAGAATATATATGCATTCTTTCTTTTAGGTAGTGAAACTAGATTGCATTTGAAGTAGCGGAATTGCATGTTTTCGGGCATTTTTGGGACATTGTGCATCTGAAATGATGAATGTTTTCTCCTTCTCTTCGCATAGATTTCATCGAAATGAAACGATTGCATATTCATCTCTTTGCAGAAATTTTGATTCGGTCAAAACACCATATTTTCCACTCCATTTTCCTTTTGAGTAATAATAGCCTCAAAAATCAAGAGCTAAACTAAAAATTGATTAGACATTTTTATATTTTCTCGAAGCAAACCTACATTAACTTATGGTGTACGGATTTGGAATAGATTGAAAGGATAACTTTCCAAAGCTATCAAACAAACTTAGTATATTGCGGTAGGGCGAGTGAAATCTAATTGTCGTATAGGCTTTCTGGGACCCCCCTCTCACACGGGGGTTATGCACAAGTTCACCTTCGGGTGAATTACGGAGATTATCCCTCTGTGGTTCAACTGTTTTTAGTGGTCGGATCGTATATTGGGGGTAACTTGAAGGTATAACCATGATTACGTGTGGGCACCTCTCAGGTTCATTTCGAACTTGTTATCCTGCCCATACATTCCAACTAGAATTTCGACTGTACCTGCCCAAATGCTGACTATGAATTGGTTACCTTAGTAGCCATAATATTTAGGGTCCCACACAAGGTGACGATGAAGGGAAGTCTCACTGTACCTAGAACAGACGTTGGTCAAACTCACTCGGGCTCCTTGGAGGGTAAATCCATAATTATTGCGTGGAAGCTTGCACTAAGGCATAAGTCCATTAAGCAGGTCGCCAACTTAACTGATCCACCCACTCTATCCCCGCCCCTTCTTATTTTGAACTCGCGACGTTGGATTTCATCACCAACTAGTGGGTGACACCAAAGTGGTAGATTCGGTTTTGTCATCGGTCAATCTCACTCCTCCCTTGATGAGTGCCAAAGTGACTGATCTAGTCCCTTCCTCGGTTAGTCCCACCCTTCATCTGAAGAGTGCCAGTGTGGTTGCTCTAGTTACATCATTGGTCAATCCCACTCTTCCATTGAGGAGTGCCAAAGTGATTGATCCAGTCCCTTCCTTGGTTAGTCCCACCGTTCATCTGAAGAGTGCCAAAGTGGTTGATCAAATCCCACCATCAGTTGATCCTACTCTCCCTCTAGAGAGTAAACCTGATATTGCCCACGTTTTTCTCGTTGATACAGGCTATACCGTGCCGGGGGGGATTCCTCATTCTCCCGCAAAACCCCCTCCAAGTAATGAGGGCATCCTTTTTTATTGGGGTGTGCTCACTGGGCCTCGTCTTCCCTCTCACATTCCTTTCCAGATTACAGTACAGGTTTGTGGTCAAGTTGTTCCTCAAACCCTGATAGATAAAGGTGTGCCCATTAGTATTTTGTCCTCTATTGCTTGGCACACTTTGGGTTGTCCTCAGGTTGCGCCCGTTACACATAATCTATTAGCTTTTAACAGAAGAACCAGCCAACCTTTAGGGAGCCTTCCTCAGTTTCCTATAACTTTGGGAGGGAAAATTGTCTTTATTGATGTCATGGTAGTCTGAGACCCCTTGGATTTCGCTTTACTCCTTGGGTGGGATTATGTCTATGCCATGAAAGCTATTGTATCCACTCTTTTCCGTGTGATATCTTTCCCTCATGATGGAAGAATTATGATTGTTGATCAAATTTCATTCATCAGTCTTGACTGGATTACCTCCCTAAATGGTTCTTATATGCAGACAGTATCGCCCCTACTACATGTTAATTATGTGGCGTTGTCTCCCATGACTTCAACTTCCAATGATTTAGATACAATAGTTGACATGGTGATCTCTTTGGTAGGGATATTGGAGCCTGATCTCCTTACCCCTGTCAATACACTTGACATGAGTTCCTTCCAGAGAATTTTTCTTCCATCCAGTGAAGATCTCTTGGAAGCCATGACCGATTTTTGTCCCTTGACATGGTGTCCTTCCAGAGCATTATCCTCTTGGCAGCCATGATAAAAAAGAAGTCACAGGCATAGTTTCTCTTCTATGTAGCAAGCTCATTAAAAAATGAAACAAAGGATTTAAGCATAGTTTTCCTCTCTGTAGCAAGCTCATTAAGAAATGAAACAACAATCTGGAGATTGAACCTGAAACCTTTCGCATAGTTATTTTCCTATGTCAAGCTCGTTAAAAAATGAAACAATCACCACTGCCTTCAAGTTGAGTCTTTCACCAGATCCCGTAGATGTCACGTCGAGTCTTTCATTAGGTCTCATTTTTAAACCTTCATTTCATCCACCTGTATCGTTTTTCTCCATCTATCACAAAAATTGGTGACAACCTCAAAGTCGGTGAATGAATTGAATCTTGGGGGGCATGTCTCCATCCTTTGATGATCATTCTGGAGTTAAGCCACTAGCTTTTCAAGATGGGGGAATATTGAGCTTAGTCTTTGTTCTTTCTAGTGCTCATAAATACATGAGAATGCATCCAGGTAAAATTTGATCTCTTTTTCGGACCTGTATGGATACACGAAAAAGGAACCCCCTGGAGTATCCTTTAAGCTCTTTTCAGACTCTCTAAACATGAAAAGATTGTTGAGTGATCTTACCTCCTTTACCACTCATTAAAAGGTTTGAAAGGGCATGTTTCGAGTGATAATATATCTTTTTTTTGGCCTCGTGAGATTAACATTAGGAAAAAGCACCACGTTGGAGTCTTCTTTAAGTCATTTTCAGACTCTCTAAAAATGAAAAACTACCGAGTTTACCTTCTCTGGACTCGTTAAACAATTATACACTAAAGGTCCCATATGGGATGGAACCCTTACTTCTTCCAGTTCGTTAAACAAAGGAAGAGGAACTTACTGAAGGTGAGTTATAACGAGCATGTGTTACCCTCCTCGATCTCATTAATTAAAAAGAGGTACTCGTCTATCTGGATGGAGGAAACAATTGAAGGAAGCAAGCCAAGCACCTTTTGAGAACATTACCAGTAACTCTTAGAGTCGTTCTTGAACATGACACTTTGTCTTTGCACACATATTAATCCATTGAACCTCTGCACTGACCCAATCCTTTGAGTTTCTTTTACTCCTTTGGGTCACCTGAAAAAAGTCACAACATCCACTGCATCATCAAGTTTTGGTCCATGTCATGTTTCTATTGTTGTGCCTCAGTGTTCAAGGGAAGTATCCGCCTCACGAGTCAGCCATCACAAATATATTTTCTCAATACCCATGTCAGTCCATGTTCATTTGATTTACCAATTTACATCTCTGTTTCAATTTCATGTCGTTGATGGGGGATACATCAAGGCCCTCCTGCGACGAGTCTATTCCTGTCGACTTCAACACATTATCCGGGATCTAGACTTAGAAAGTAGTTAGTACCTTGGGACCTGCATACCTCAATGGCAGGCCTCCTTGCATCCGACAGTGGGTTTACATCATTGACCTCTAATCGGATGATTCCATGAATGTTCGAATTCATCTCATCTATTCACATTCATTGGAATATACTAGGGTACCTTGAGAATCATTGACATCAATGGTGATTTATGTCTTGCTTGTTAAAAATTTACATCATTAACTGGTAATCAAGTGGTTTATGCCATGTTCAACATTAGGACATCTATTCGCATGGTTAAATTCATACTACATCAGGATCGGTAAGAAGACCCTAGTTTGAGTGATCACTCTGATATGTACTTTTTCTAGGTTGCGACGGATTTTCTCTTGAGCAATGACACATATATTGTCACATAGATCCACTTTGTATTGGTCGTGGCTATGTCTTATCATCTCGTAGAGCCACTGTGTATTCTTCGTGGCTATGATCAGTTCATCTCATGGGAGTATAGATCCACAGTGTATTTTCAATGGCTATACCTTTTTGTCGATATAATTATGGATCCACAGTGTATTAATGGTGGCCATACCTTGATAGTCTCTATCACTCAAGCATAGGTATTCCTACCTCGGGTTTGAAACATGTCATAATATTTTTTGGATATTTGTTTGCAGCTTCTACTAGGTTCTTTGATTCCACATCCTTTCTTTAAAGATTTGTAAAGTGCTTCAGCCAACATTCTCTCTTCTAGCCTCACACTTTAGGGGGAATTATGTTACACATGAAATTTTCACACCTAGGTACCTCACCCTAAGTGTTGTAAAGTGTCGTAAAGTGTCTCATACACATTGACACCATGGAATAGCCTATGTCACAATCCCTAGTCAATGTGGAGGAGGGATATATTATATGAAGGCCAAAATACCAAGTACACATGAATTATTATTAATATTCATGGAAAATGAATTATTTAAGTGTGAGAATCATGTGCACATGAATTATTATTAATATTCATGAAAAAAAAAGTAATTAAGTGTGAGAATCCACCTCACATTTGGTTTCCTATTTTTTAGGGAAGGTGGAGGATCTCATGGATGGTTGAAATATTTCCTCCTTAAAATCCTTAAGAGATATTTCTTCCCCAAAATCCTTAAGAGATATTTTATCCCTAAATATCTTAGAGATCCCTTTCTTAGTGGATCTGATGAGAGATATTCTCCATGGTGGTTAATCATCCAAATCCTATATAATGAGGGGTTTCCATGGGGGAAAAGAGGAAGAAGAGTTTAGAGATACCAAACTTATGGTCTCATGAGGAGGAAGATTGGAGGTATGAAACCTATGATCTCATGAGAAAGGGAGATGGAAAGTATTGTGAAGCATATAACTTATGATCTCATGAGGAAGATTTCATTTGGAACATCATCATTTGGAGTGTGAACTGCTTAAGCAAGGGTTTGGAAAAGGAGAGCTCGGTGAAGCTGCTTCATTACATCCATGGTTGTAAGTAACACTTTGTTCTCATTAATATGATATGCTTGGCCTGTTTCTTTCTAGTCTTTTTTTTATCTCACATGAACTTGCCTCTAGTAGATAGATCTGTTTCGAACTAATCTCAGTAGAGTAGGAAGCTGGTTGTATCTTTGTTTGTCTACAGGGCTTATCGAGGAGTTTAAGATTGGATTTCAACTCGGATCGTGTAGGGAAAAACACTGGTAAAAAGGTACTTATTTTCTCATTCCACCTCACACATTAGTTTATCTAGATCTAGAAGGAATTTAGTGTCCATGATAAGCATCTTCTGTCTTAGAGTTAGGAGTCTAGCTCTCAAGAGGAGATCTACCTGTCCGCAGGGAGATTTTCCTACAACAGAAATTGACGACTCCACTGGGGAAAAGGAATCCTATTGTCTTTAATTGGTTTTTATCTTACCTTTTACCACCTTTCAGATCACTTTCTCTATTTTTTTATGATCCATTATCCTTCTCCCATCTTCACTTACATTTTCACCAATTTTTATGCATTCTTGGTGAATTTTTTGCAATTTTTTGGCTCTTTTTCTAAGCTTATGGGAGGACTAACGCCCCCTTGTAGGCCATATCAGATCACTGGTATATCATCATCCCCCCCCTATAGTTCTTCATAGATAATTATAACGCTATGTGTACCCTTTTGGGGTAGCATTGCTCTCTTTCTTGGGGCTTTTCTGCCTTTTTCTCATTAGTTTTTTGCAACCTGTTTTGTGGAAATATTTACCCAGTCTTTGTGAATGGTTTGTGAAGTTATTTGGATTGGTATTTGATGCTTATGATTCCCTGTTTTCTTGATTGGAGCTTGAAACTCTTTTAAGAAATGTGAAAATTGCTCTTTCTAGCTACTTGTTTTGTTAGGACAATTTGGGTATTTTCTCTTTCTCCCTATCTCTTTTTGGATTATTCTCTACTTTTTATTGCATTCCTTGGATGATTTCTGGTTTTAGTATCCTTGATTGATTTCTTGGTAGACCAAGATTCTTCTTTTTTTCTTTCAGTTCTCACTACCTTGAGTGCGTGCTTTTTTTGTAGCCTTTTTCTTCGTGTCTTTTGCATCTGCATAGGACTCTTTCTCCCGATTGAAAGTAATGGAGCATTGAAGGTTTTGTGTTTAATTTATGTATACATAATAATCAAACAAGGAACATGTATTCATTCTTGATTTTAGGTAGTGAAACTAGCTTGCATTTGAAGTAGCGGAATTGCATGTTTTCGAGCATTTTTGGGACATTGTGCATTTGAAATGATGAAAATTTTCTCATTCTCGTCGCATAGATTTCATCGAAATGAAACGATTTCATATTCATATATTTGCATAACTTTTGAGTCAGTCAAAACACAATAATTTCCACTCCATTTTAAATTTGAGTAACAACAGCCTTAAAAATAAGGCGCTAAACTAAAAATTGATTAGACATTTTTATATTTTCTGGTAGAAAACCTACATTAGCTTATGGTGTAGGGCTTTGGAATAGGTTGAAAGGATAAATTTTCAAAGTTATCAAACAAAATTATTATCGTGGGGTAGGGAGAGTGAAATTCAATTGTCATATAGGCTTTCTGGGATCCCCCTCTCACACAGGGGTTACGCACGAGGTCGCATTCGAGTGAATTACGGAGATTATCCCTCTGTGGCTCAAATGTTTGTAGTGGTTAGATCGTATATTGGGGGTCACTTGAAGGTATATCCATGATTATGTGTTGGATCCTCTCGGGTTGATTTCAGACTTGTTATCCTACCCATACATTCTAACTGGACTATCGACTGTACCCACCCAGGGGCTGACTATGAATTGGTGACCTTAGTAGCAATAATATTTAGGGTCCCACACAAGGTGACAGTGAAGGGAAGTCTCACTGTACCTGGAACAGACGTTGGTCAAACTCACTCAAGATCCTTGGAGGGTAAATCCACAATTACTATATGGAAGCTTGCACCAAGGTGTAAGCCCATTAAGCAGGTCGCCAACGTAACTGATCCACCTGCTCTATCCCCACCCCTTCTTATTTTGATCTCGCGACATTGGATTTCATCACCAACTAGTGATTTCATCGTAGGAAGGTTTGTTTGATTGATTGCTTCTTAGAGTCATAACGTTTGTTGTTTGTTTTACTTAGTGGACCTTAGGTCGAGTTAGTGTTAATGGCATCGAATCCTGAGAGTACCAATGGAGGAACCCCTTCTCCTGGGGAACCTTATACCTTTCCTTCATTTGGAAACTTTGGTCCTCCATATATTGCCACACTAAGTCTTCCAGGACTCACCATCGGATTACCAATTTGGTTATTCCCCACTCCGGTGATCCTGAACCCTCCCAATGTTTCAACTACACCTAATACTTTAGATGTCACTACACCACCCACACATAAACCTCATGTCAAATTTTTACCTTCTTCGCCCATTAAGTCTCCTTCCGGTCATGCTGATGATACCCCATCAACTAGTGATGTTAAGGTTGGTAAGAAGAAGACAACAGTCAAGTTCCCTTGCATGTTATGTAAAAGTGATCTTATTCTCACCTTTGTCCTCATATGGACGAGGCTTCTTCTCTTTTGGAAAAACTTCAACTTCCAAAAGGTTATCATAAGATTTCCCCCCACCCATCGTTAGTTGATGGACTAGTCAATCTGGTTTCATCCTCGGTCAGTCTGGTTGATCAAATGGTCAATCTAGTTTCCTCCTCGATTGAACCACAAACCCAAGTAGTTGATCCAATTCCGTCATCGATCAGCCCCACTCTTCATCAAAAGAGTGTAACCCAAGTGGTCGATCCATTTCATCCTCGGTTGATTCCACTCTCCCGTTAGAGGGTGACACCAAAGTGGTCGATCTGGTTCTGTCATCAGTCGATCCTACTCCTCCCTTGACAAGTGCCAAAGTGATTGATCTAGTCCCTTCCTCAGTCAGTCCCACCCTTCATCCGAAGAGTGCCAACGTAGTTGCTCCGGTTACATCATTGGTCATTCTCACTCTTCCATTGAGGAGTGCCAAAGTGACTAATCCAGTCCCTTCCTTGGTGAGTCCCACCCTTCATATGAAGAGTGCCAAAGTGGTCGATCAAAGACCACAATCAGTTGATCCTACTCTCCCTCCTGAGACTAAACCTGATACTTCCCACATTTTTCTCGTTGATATAGACTATACCGTGTCGGGGGGCATTCCTCATTCTCTCATGAAACCCCCTCCAAGTAATGAGTCCATCCTTTTTGATTGGGGTGCGCTAACTGGACCTCGTCTTCCCTCTCACATTCCTTTCTAGATTACAATACAGGTTTGTGGTCGGGACATTCCTCAAACGTTGATAGATGAAGGTGCGTCCGTTAGTATTTTGTCCTCTGTTGCTTGGCATGCTTTGGTTTGTCCTCAACTTGCGTAGGTTACATAGAATCTATTAGCTTTTAATAGAAGAACCAACCAACCTTTAGGGACCCTTCCTCAGTTTCCTATAACGTTGGGAGGGAAAATTGTCTTTATTGATGTCATGGTAGTCCGGGACCCCTTGGATTTCTCTTTACTCCTTGGGTGGGATTATGTCTATGCCATGAAAGCTATTGTATCCACTCTTTTCCATGTGATATCTTTCCCTTACGATGGAAGAATTGTGACTCTTGATCAACTTTCATTCATCAGTCCTGATTGGCTTACCTCCCTAAATGGTTCTTATATGCAAACAGTATCACCCCTGCCACATGTTAATTATGTGGCATTGTCTCCCATGACTTCAACTTCCAATGATTTAGATACAGTAGTTGACATGGTGATATATTTGGTAGGGCTATTAGAGCCTAATCTCCTTACCCCTGTCGAGACCCTCAAAATGAGTTCCTTCTAGAGAATCTTTCTTCCATCCAGTGAAGATCTCTTGGGAGCCATGACCAAGTTTTGTCCCTTGACATGGTGTCCTTCCAGAGAATTATCCTCTTGGAATTCATGATCAAAACGGAGTCACAAGCATAGTTTCTCTTCTCTGTAGCAAGCTCGTTAAAAAATGAAACAAAGGCTTTGAGGATAGTTTTCCTCTTTGTAGCAAGCTCGTTAAAAAATAAAACAACAATCTAGGGATTGAACCCAAAACCTTGAGCATAGTTGTTTTCCTGTGTCAAACTCGTTAAAAAATGAAACAATCACCTCTCCCTTCAAGTTGAGTCTTTTGCCATATCTCGTAGATGTCGAGTCGAGTCTTTTGTTAGGTCTCATTTTTTAACCTTCATTTTATCCACCTGTATCCTTTTTCTCCATCTAGCACAGAAATTGGTGACAGCCTTAAAGTCGGTGAATGAATTGAAGCTTGGGGGGCATGTCTCGAGCCTTTGATGATCATTCTAGAGTTAAGCCACTAGCTTTTCAAGTTGGGGGCATACCGACTTAGTCTTTGTTATTTCTCGTGCTCGTAAATACATGAGAATGCATCCAGGTAAAATTTTATCTCTTTTTTGGACCTGTATGGATACACGAAAAATGAACCCCCTAGAGTCTCGTTTAAGCTCTTTTCAGACTCTAAACATGAAAAGATTGTCGAGTGATCTTGCTTCCTTTCCCACTCATTAAAAGGTTTCAAAGGGCATCTTTCAAGTGATAATTTATCTTTTTTTCATCCACGTGAGACTAACATTACAAAAAAGGACCACATTGGAGTCTTCTTTAAGTCATTTTCCGACTCTCTAAAAATGAAAAACTACTGAGTTTACCTTCTCTGGACTTGTTAATTAATTATACACTGAAGGGCCCATATTGGACCGAACCCTTACTTCTTCCAGTTCATTAAAAAAAGGAAGAGGAATCTAGCAAAGGTGAGTTATATCGAGCATGTGTTACTCGCCTTGAGCTCGTTAAATTAAAAAGAGGTACTCGTCTATCTGGATGGTGTAAAAATTGAAGGAAGCAAGCCAAGTAGTTTTTGAGAACATTACCAGTAACTCTTAGAGTCTCTCTTAAACATGGCACTTTATCTTTGTGCACATATTAATCCACTGAACCTCTGCATTGAGCCAATCCTTTGAGTTTCTTTTACTTCTTTGGGTCACCTGAAAAAAGTCACAACATCCACGACATCATCAAGTTTTGGTCCATGTCATGTTTCTGTTGTTGTGCCTCAATGTTCAAGGGAAGTATCCGCCTCGCGAGTCAACCATCAAAAATATATTGTCTCAATACCCATGTCAGTCCATGTTCATTTAATCTACCAATTTACATATCTATGTCAATTTTGTGTTGTTGATGGGGGATAGATCAAGGCCCTCCTGGGACGAGTCTATTCCTGTCGACTTCAACACATTATCCAAGAACTAGACTTAGAAACTAGTTAGTACCTTGGGACCTTCATGCCTCAATGGAAATCCTCCTTGCATATGACAGTGGGTTTACATCATTGATCTCTGATCAGATGATTCCATGAATGTTCGACTTCATCTCATCTATTCATATTCGTTGGAATGTACTAGGGTACCTTGGGAATCATTGACATCAATGGTGATTTCCCTCATGCTTGTTAACAATTTACATCATTGATCGGTAATCAATTGGTTTCTTCCATGTTCGACATTAGGAAATATATTTACATGTTTAGATTCGTACTACATCAGGATCGGTAAGAAGACCCTGGTTTGAGTGATCATTCTGATATGTACTTTGCCCAGGTTGCGACAGAGTTTCTCTTGAACAATGACACATGTACTGTTACATAGATCCACTTTGTATTGGTCATGGCTATGTCTTGTCATCTCATAGAGCCACTGTGTATTCTTCATGGCTACGATCAGTTCAGGTCATGGGAGTATAGATCTACAGTGTATTTTCAGTGGCTATTCCTTTTTGTCAATATAATTATGGATCTGCAGTGTATTAATGGCGGCCATACCTTGATAGTCTCTATCACTCAAGCATAGGTATGCCTGCCTTGGGTTTGAAAAATGCCATAATATTTGTTGAATGTTTGGTTGCAGCTTCTACCAGGTTCTTCGAGTCCACATCCTTGATTTAAAGATTTGTAAAGTGTTTCGGCCATCGTTCTCTCTTCTGACCTCACACTTTAGGGGGAATTCTGTTACACATGAAATTTTCACACCTAGGTACCTCACCCTAAGTGTCGTAAAGTGTTTCATACACCTTGACACCATGGAATAGCCTATGTCACAATCCCTAGTCGATGTGGAGGAGGGATATATTCTATGAAGGCAAAAATACCAAGTACACATGAATTATTATTAATATTCATGGAAAATGAATTGATTAAGTGTGAGAATCAAGTGCACATGAATTATTATTAATATTCATGAAAAAGAAAGTAATTAAGTTTGAGAATCCACCTCACATTTCGTTTCCTATTTTTTAGTGAAGGTGGAGGATCTCATGGATGGTTGAAATATTTCCTCCTTAAAATCCTTGAGAGATATTTCCTCTCCAAAATCCTTAAGAGATATTTTCTCCCTAAATATATTAGAGATCCCTTTCTTAGGGGATCTGATGAGAGATATTCTCCATGGTATTTAATCCTCCAAATCCTATATAATGAGGGTTTTCCATGGAGGAAAAGAGGAAGAAGAGTTTAGAGATACCAAACTTATGGTCTCATGAGGAGGAAAATTGGAGGTGTGAAACCTATGATCTCATGAGAAAGGGAGATAGAAAGTATTGTGAAGCATCTAACTTATGATCTCATGAGGAAGATGTCATTTGGAACATCAACATTTGGTGTGTGAACTGTTTAAGCAAGGGTTTGGACAAGGAGAGGTGGATGAAGATGCTACATTACATCCATGGCTGTAAGTAATACTTTGTTCTCATTAATATGATATGCTTGGCCTGTTTCTTTCTAGTCTATGTTTGATCTCACATGAACTTGTCTCTAGTAGATAGATCTGTTTCAAACTAATCTCATTGTTATCAAAAAAATTGGTAGATGCGGACACTAATAGATCTCTCTAGATCCACCTGAATCTAGAACAAAACAAGACAGGACACCACTCTTTCCCTAAGTTGTGACCATTAAATCTACTAGCAGAGAGGAACAAGTGACATACCTTTAGATCGCTTCCTTCGGTCTCTGTTGTTCCTTCTTTTCTCTGGTGCTCTCGTGCAATCAATTCCAAGATAGCACAAACCAACCAAAGTGAAGATAAAAAAGTATATTCAAAAGTCAACCTATGCATATGATCAAGGAATTACACGATAAAACAATAATGGTTTTATGGGAAAGGGACATGCATTTGTATCATATTAAATTGAAATAGAAGATTACAACCTGATCGCCCTGATGTCGCAAGCTTCCTTTCAGTGGCCCTTGGTTCCAACACACACTTTCTCTTTGATCGTATGAAGAATATCTAGCCCAGCTTGATAGGTCAAATGAGAGCTCCAAACTTTATTCAAGCATAATTCCTCACACAATCTCTTCACGAATTCCTCATTCAATCTTGCTTAACCTTTTTCATGAGAAACCTCTCAATATATAGGAAGATATTAGATGGTTACATGGATGAGAATGATCCCACCAAATCAAAGAAATCAATAGGATGCCAACCATATGAATGCCAACTCATCCTCTAGAATATTCCCTTCTAGAACCCTCAAGAATTCTTCTTTTCTCCAAGTATAAAAACAAGTTTTCACCCTGTGTATGGAGAAAACTGTGAGAAGTTCACACCCTAGCTGAAGGAAGCCTGCGAGAATGAGGCATTCTCGCACCCTAGGCTATAGGTAGCCTGCGAACTCACTTTACAAATATGTTTTCTGGAAGGAGACAAGTGTCACTTTTCTCAAGAAAAAGTTCTTGTTGGGAGCTTGAGTACACCTTTGTTAAGATATCATAAGAGTGACCAAAATCACATGTAAGAGAATTCCCCCCAAAGGATGAGGCCAAAATATGTGACAACCGAAATATTTTTTAAACTGCATGTGTGTGTTAGAGACCAGGAGCACACCTAATTGGAAAACTGTAAACAATCAAGAATCAACAGAATATATACCAATTCTAAGGTAGGGATTCCCATGCTCAGACCATAAATGAACAAAATCATTAACGTAGGTCATGGCCACCAAACATACACTGTAGATCCATGCCGTCAACATGTTACATAGCCACCAGGAATACATCGTAGATCTATGTGAAAATTGTTGGATCTGAAAATGACATAGCCACGTGACATACAAAGTGGATCTATGTGTCGATACAAAGGATACATACTCCATCGCAACCTGAGCCAAAATAGATGAGACCCAGGTTCTTCAACCCCATCAAAAGTGAGAATCTAACCATGTGATTACATGTGTCGAAGTCGAGCATGGTAGAAACCACTTGATTACTGGTCATTAATGAATATTGTTAACAAGTGCGAGGGAAATCACCATTGATGTCAATGATTCCCAAGTTACCAAAGAACAATCCAAATGAATGTGAATATATGATCTGGAGTCGAGCACTCGATGGAATCTCTCGATCAAGGATCAATGATGTGAACCCCTGTCGACAACAAGGAGACCTGCCATTAAGGCATGCAGGTTCCAAGGTACTAACATGATTTCTAACTCTTATTTCTGGATAATGAGTTGGATTCGACGGAACAAGACTCGTCACAGGAGGGATGTGATGTATCCCTCATCAATGACACGAAATAAGTAACATATTTTGAATATGGAACAGAGCATGGATGAATGTGGACACGGATATAGGGAAGGCCGACATAGTAAGAATGGACAACTGTATATGGCCGACTCAATAAAAGGTTTGTGTGGACTGCTCTTGAACACATGAATGAAATGACCAAGGACTTGTCAGCACTGTCTAAAAGACGACCCAAGACGTGACCTTATAGCAAGTCGAATGAGAGACAAATGGATTTTCCAACCCGGATTCAAATGACGAATAGGGGGTGTCATGTTCAAGAGCAACACTTACTGCCATAAGTATGAAGATGAAAACATATCCTTTTTCCCAAATTTCCCTCCACCATTTAGACGAGTACCTCTTTATTTTTACGCAAGCTTGAGGAGGATAACATATGCTTGTTGATATAAGCTCATCCTTCAGATGAGTCCCTTAGAGTATGTTTAACGAACCCTAAGAAGGAGTGCTTCGGTCCCATTGCGGGTCTGTCGATGTTTGTTTAACAAGTCCAACGATAGAAAACTTGAAGGTTTTTCATGATTATAGAGTCTGGAAAAACACTCAAAAGAGAACTCTCTCAATTCCTTTTTTGTAAAGTAGTCTGAAAGGACTGAAAAAGAGATAAATTATCGCTCAATAGACGCTTTCTTCAGATACTTTAACAAGCGTGAAAATAACAAGAACACTCGGCAATCTTTTCATGTTTAGAGAGTCTGAAAAGAGCTTAAAGAGGACTCCAGGGGGTTCCTTTTTCGTATAACCTTGATGAGCCAAAAAAGGTGATAAAAGTGTGATCGACGACATTCTCATGTATTTCTGAGTGTGAGAACGAACAAAGACCATGCTCGAGGTTTTGTCAAAAAACCATAAAAAAGACTTAAACATGCGATAAAAAAGAGAAAACATCCATACACCTCCATATAGACTTCAGAGTCATTATATATGCAAAAACGTCACACTCATAGGGCTATTAAACATTAGGTTAAATGAATAAAAATAATATATAAAAAATCATAAACATGGAAAAAGCAACTATAAGTGGGTAAAAATACTTTTACCATATTCATTGTGAAATTTACCAAGAACTTTGCCCAAAAAACCCCTTTTTTACCTCAAATTTCATCATTCGATCACGGAGAGCACATGCAACCATTTGAAGAACCGTCTCCATCAGTGAGGTAAGCTCCCTGTCTTCTACCTTTTCATGGTTCAATTTTTTGTTTTCATTAACAAATTTTCAGTTTTTTAGTTTGTTTTAGGGCAAAAACTCGCACCCAGGCGTTCTCGCACCCTATCCATTCGGGACTTGCGAGAATGCATGATTCTCACAGGTGGCCCCAAAGGAACCTGTGAGAATCTCACACTGTGCTAAAGGGGCACCTGCGAGAACCACAAAACCAAAAAATGAAATGATTTTTTTCTCAATGAAAAGTGCCAAATTTTGAAATGAGTTGTTAACTCTCTTCTTATTGTTCTTATGTAGCTATTCAACCATCACCATGGTTCTGGAATGGCACAAAAGAGAGCACGAAGAAGATGATTCTATTGTCAGGAATGACCCAGGCACTGTTGTCTCTCTACGAAACTGTGGACTCCTGAAATTCTTTCAGATCTCGGGTATGAGGGCCCAAGTTACATTGTTGGAGTATATCGTCCATATGTGGGACGTGGACCAGCATGTATTCCACCTGGGGGTCCACACATTGTCCTTGGATATCAACGATGTTTACTTCCTAATAGGATTATCAAGATGTGGGTACCATGCTAGTTTGACCGGTAGTCGAGGTGGAGGGCTTCCAATGAGTGAATATTGTCGCCAATACTGTGTTCCAGAGGCAGAAAGAAGCAAAGGTAAGGTATCTATCTGGGGGGTCTGGGATTTGACCCTTCACACCATATTTTTCAACATTTCTCGCATGGATGGGAGCACTACACCACATATGGCTCTCTAAAGATATTTTCAGTATGCCATAGAGTGTACTGAGCCTTGGATTTTTAACTGGTCAGACGCAGTTCTTCGTAGCATAAAAAGGCAGTTGACTAAATGCAGGAAAGTCGACTTGAAGAAATTTGGGTATGGATCACTTTTGGTGTCCTTCTTTCTTGAGAGGGTTCCCTTGCTGAGGTTACAGGTTGAGTGGGGTTTACTGGATCTGTAAGATCCAAGGATGTTGAGGTGGTGCAACCTCATGGCCTGACATGTAGTTGGGCCAATCATCAAATATAACGATTCATTCTTTGACTAGTTACGCCCACAGATGTTGATGGTGGACGATTATGCCTATACCGTCTTGGATTTCCTAGGAGATCCAGATCTAGCCCTACCTGAGGACGCTCGGTGGGGAGATCTAGGTAAGAAGTACACATTTTATTTTTAAATGTTTTTGTAATTTTTATCATATGAAATGTTTTTTTTTTTCCCAAGAACTAATCAAGAAATCACTTTTGAATGACACTGATGTGGGGCCATACCGGCCTCCAGCTACATCTCCTATTCAGGTACGAGGAGAGGTGGCTCTAGTGCCACAATGGGATGCTGAAGATTATGAGGCGGTGGAGAAAAACTTGGAGGGATTGACTGCTGACATTCTGGACATGACCATCGGGGAGGTCCCCCGGCGTTATCAATGCCATACTATGGGGGTGTCAGAATCGATCGGCCGACTGCTTCGTAGGGTAGTCTGGGTAGTCGTGTGTTACTATGAGCGTCATCCATGATGCT
>JZKD02S0914443.1:249434-267793 GCA_000966675.3 Picea glauca
TTATAAATGGCCCAAATGTCTGTCTAATACATAGTTAGCTAATGCATCAGTTAATGTATTTAGACATCTAGGAATATGTTGATACTCAATATAATCAAAATAACATTCCAAGAGGTGAAATCGCAAATATACCCGTAATAAAGTAGGACTTTGAATATCATAGACATTACTTAACTGTAGTACTACTAGCTGTGAATCGAGTCGTACAACTAAATGACGGATACTGAGCGAGATCACATCAATCAATAATTCGATAACGGTGCTATTCTCTACAATATTGTTGGTCACAAAGCCGAGACACACACCTCTTAGAGTGATGAGTTCGTTTGTAGGGGCATAAATGGCCCAAGCAGCAAATGCAAGATTTCGGGTACTACATCTAGTGCCATCAGCGAAGCCAATGTGGGGTAATGAAGACTCCAACATCTGGAAACCAAACAAAATGTATCATAAGGGTTGAGGGCAGAGGCCAAATCATGCAAAATCAAAACAAAGCAACAAAAAGTATGTGACAATAAAATAAAAGCACTCATGCACATGTGATCTTATGCATAGTACTTCTTTAAGTACAACCCATTTCTAGGTTCACTCAAAGGGATACCATCGTAGTCCACTAACTCATAGGCTCCTTTTTCCAGAACTCGTTTAACGATATTAGGACCTCGCCACATAGCTTCGAAATTTCTAGCTCCTAGGATATCCCGATCTTGTTCGTAGAGGAGAACTAGATCTTCTTCGGTGAAAACATGAGGCTTGACATGTTTATCGTATTGGGCCTTGACGCATTTTTTCTGGGCTTCTATGACTAAAGTGGCGTCGCGACGAGTCTCATCTAATTGCATGAGGTGAAACATACGTTCTTCTTCTGCAAAAGTGTTTATAGGAGTTTGACAACTAGTTTCAAGGAAGGTATCTCACATTCAATCGATAGGATGGCTTCCAGACCATAAACTAGTTGAAAAGGTGTAAACCCGGTAGCAGACTTCACCGATGTCCAATATGACCACAATGCTGAAAACAACATCGTGTGCCAACTTGTCTTATGAATCCCTATCATTCATCGAATCATTATAATGAGGACCTTGTTTATTGCTTCAACTTGGTTGTTGGCTTGTGGGTAATAGGGTGTCGAGTTTTCATGACGAAGACCCAACGTTTCAGTGAGTTCGGACATCATGAAGTTTCTAAAGTGGCTATCGTGATCGATGATGATAGCCTGAGGAACACCAAAATGAGCAGTGATGTGATTGAATATGAATAATGCAGCTGTCCATCTGGTATTGTCAAATGTCGGCATCACCTCAACCCATTTCATAAAGTAATCTATGGCTACAATAATGTAACCATTGCCCCCGGCCGAGTGAGGGTGACATGTCATGAAATCGATACCCCATTTCGCAAACGGACCAACAGACACCACGGGGTGTAGAGGAGAAGGGTGTGATCGTATCTTGAGGTTGTAGACCTGGCAGGCATGGCACTTTCGGATGGCAATGATACAGTTGTTAAACAACGAAGGCCAGAAATATCTGGCATGCAAGATTTTATAAGTAGTAGCATACCTAGACATGTGACCACCACATGCTCTGGAGTGATAGTCATTGAGGACTTTCTTGGTTTCGTCAAAAGTGAGGCAATGTCGAAAAATGGAGTCAATCCCATGACGATCCAGAGTATCGTCGAGGATAATGTATTGAAAAGCTTGATAGCAGATTTGAAGTCGGTCAATGCTAGACAAATTTGGCCGAAAAGTCTAGGTTTGAAGATATATGATGATATCTCCATACCAAAGGTCATCGGAACTGATCAGGAAAAGAGATTCGTCAGGTAACGAATCGGGTGCTACGTTTTCCGTCTCATGGCAGGGAAGATCGCAAATCAACTCGGCAAAAACCAAGGATTTCTTGGACTTAGCACGTTCGAATTCTAAGTCAAACTCTTGTAGTATTATGATCCATTTGGAGTATTTTCCCCCTAGCAGTTGGCGTGTAAGAATGTGTTGCATAGGGTTGCAGGTAGAAATAATGGTAGTTTTGCGAGAGAGGATATAGTGCCAGAAACATTGGAATGCTTGGATGGTGGCCAAGGCCAAGGCCATCTTTTCAACATGTAAATACTTGGTTTCGGTAGGCGTGAGATTCCGACTCAAGTAATAGATGACATGTTCATCATGAGAATCATCCTCCTGGATGAGAACCATAGTGATGGTAAGGTCCAAGGATGCAAGGTAGAGAAAATAATCGCGATGGTAGTCAGGTGGGAAAAGTAGCGGGGCATGTGTCAAGGATAGTTTCAAAGCTTCGAAATATTTTTTGGCAGTGGTATCCCACATGAACTCAGATCCCTTCTTGAGCAGGCACGTAAATCCAAGAGCTAGCTCAGCATAGTTGGGGATGAAATGATGAAGAAAGTTTTCCTTTCCTTGCAAAATTTGTAGTTGGGAAAGTGAAGAAGGGAGAGGAAGACTGAGAATGGCCTCAACCTTCAAGGGATCAACTCGGATCCCTTGATGTGAAACGATAAATACTAGAAGTCGGCCGGATTCTATGCAGAAAACACACTTGTGGGGATTCAAGCATATATGGTAAAATCGACAACGAAGGAAAATGGTGCGGAGGTGTACAGGATGATCATCCCGACGCATAGAATGAGCAGGTAATTCATCGAGATAAGGCTGTACAATATGTTTGATATCATGAAAAGTGTAATACATGGCACGCTGAAAGGTGGCACCGATGTTTTTTAAACTAAAAGGAAGTTTTCGATAAGCGAATGTTCCCCGAGGACAAATAAAGGTAGTTTTATGTTGGTCCACGGGAAAGATATTGATATGATTATAACTGGAGAATCCATCCATCAGGGAGAATATTTCACTTCTGGCATAGTCATCGACAATTTGGTCGAAAAAGGGGGTAGGAAAGTTGTCTTTGAGACAAGATTTGTTAATATCCCTATAATCAACGCAAACGCGGATATTACCTTGCTTCTTGTCAATCGGAACAAGGTTAGAAACCCAATCAGTTAGGGCCACAGGGTAAATGAAGCCAACTTTGAGGAGTTTTTCAATTTCAAGCTTGATAGCGGCTGATTTACGCGGGTGAACTGGACGAAGGCGTTGTCAGACAGGTTTAGCATCTGGGTATGTCTTAATCTCATGTATCATAATAGCAGGGTCAATAATGGGCATTTCTTCATAGCTCCAGGAGAAGATGTCACGAAACTCTTGGAAAAGAGACTTGTACTAAACAAATTCATCACGGGAACATGAAGCTCTAATATGGACATTTTCAACGATTCTAGGTTTGATGGAGATATCGAGGGGGACCATGGGTGAAATATTGCTCAAGTTCCCTTCATAAATCACATCTCGTGTAGACTTGGGAATGGTGGAAATAACAACAACTGTCGAGGGAGTCGAGAGTCGTTGATAACTCTTGATGGTGGATTGTTCCAAAAAGAGAATGGAATGATGATGCCCATCATCCTAAGGGGTTTCTTCCATGGGCATGACCGACATAATCTTCTCATCTGTGGGAAAGATAACGTGGAAAGGATCAGGACATGAATTATCAAGAGAAGGGGTAGTAAGAGTGGTCGATTGAATGTCTTGATAAGCGGATTCAACTGGACTTAGAGGCATTTTTTTGCCATAACTAAGAAGATCGTCGAGTTCCTGGATTGTCCATGACTCATGAGACGCATGGATGTCATGAACCAAGGTGGAGATCATATTAATTGAAGCGACAGACAAAGGTGGAATATCGGGGGGTGGGATGGGGAAAGTACCAATCAAAGAGGAGTCTTTGAGAAGACCCACCCCGACATTCTCATACCCAGGAGGAGTTTTGGAAATGAACGACACATTGCCAGTACGGGTATCAGAGTGAAAGAAGGCCAATTGGTTGATGATAATGACTTTTCCTTGATGCGGGAAATGTACGACATGCAAGAGAGTCGACACAACTGCACACATGGAGTCAATCTAGCTATGACCAAGCAGAAGATTGTAATCAAGAGGAGTGTCAAAGACTTCCACTTCGACTTGGACCATTTTGCCTTCTAACGTAATGGGCAACGATAGAAGAACACCGTAAGGTTTGAAGCTAGAGCCATTAAAGGCTTTAAGTGTGTTATGGGATTCTGTCAAAGGAGGAGAGCTGATAGCTTTCCAACAAGTGAACGACATGACACACGTTGAAGCACCCTCATCGATAACAGTTCTATAGATGTTCTTGTCGGAGACAATAACCTGTATTTGGAACGCGAGTTGAGGGGGTAATCTTGGAATGTGATCTTCCAAGTCAAAGATTATTAAATTCGTATCCATGGGGTCGATTCCACCAATAGCTTTCAACAGTGCCTTCCGTTGTGTGGGACAACTTTGAAGGACTTCAAGGGCTGACATCGCAAACAGTGCTTGGGCCAGATCTTCGGCAATGTTGTAGTTCTCAGGGGCACGAGCATGAGGATTGAAAGTCAATTTCCGAACAACACCCTTCGGGGGGGGCGAAGAACTGTATCAAGGCTTGGTCATTCAAGATGAAGAGGACCATGGGTAGGCAGATTCGAAGGAGAGGTCTGAACTAGTGAAGGTGGTAATGTATCAATCTTCTCCTTGGAAGAAGAATAATCTTTGGCTCGAGTGGTAAGTGTGATGTCATTTTTATTTGAATCACTGGTACACATTAATACATAAGATGTATTGGAGGGGGATGGTTGGTCATGAATGACAAATTGAGCTTGTTGTTGAGAGGGGAAGGGTTGTGACAAAATGGCCGGAGTGGGAGGTTTTTGGGTCCCTTGAAGGAACTTGTTAACTTCGACGCGACGTGGACAATCCTTCGTGTAGTGATCATCACCACAGATAAGACAAAGATATCGAGGTTTGCGCTTATCTCTCTCGTCAATAGGGGGTGTCTTAGTTTCCTCAGTTTGTAGAATATTTTTGTCCTCCTTGGTCTTACCCTTCCCTCTTTTGGATTTATTTCGACCGACAGGGGTAGATTGAACAACATTTACCTCAGAAGTCTTGCCGGTGGGAGGGGTGGGAGACGGAACATTTTGAACATTAGAAGATAGATATTTGGGGTTGTTACCAAAGGTGTGGATGGAGTGAGGTTGGGCATGGAAGGTGCCAATCACACCGTCAACAACATGTGAAGCCGCAGGAGTGGTTGAAGTAGTAGAAGTAGAAGCATGAGGTGCGTCAGGGAGTAGGTCATAAAGAGTACCCGTTTGTGAGTAAAATAGGTCTAAGTATTGGGCACGACTGATGGCTTGTTCATCTGTGACAAATCCAACCATGGAGATGTCCCGAGCAATGTTATTCACAAATGATTTCGTGAACCATTCAACCAGCAATTGATCAGGAAGCTCGAGTTTGATGAGACGTCGTCTACGACGCCACTCATGAATATGATTAGAAATATGAGTGGCTTTGCTCTATTTGAAAGAGCTTAATATCTCGGTTCTGGTTTCATATCGGATCAAGAGCTGGTAATGGGTGAGAAAATCCATAGCGAGGGTATTGAAGTCATTGAATAAACCTCGTGGTAATTCTATGTACCACTTCATGGCAGACCCTGTAAGGGTTCGTTGAAAAAGACATAGGCGAATAGAGTCATCCATCAAAGAGTTGGATGAGCACCAAAGATAAAAATTCATGATGTGATTGTTTGGATCCTCTCCTAGTTTTCCATCGAATTTAGGGATGTCCGATGGTAATTTGGTTGGTATGACAGGCTAGTGAGGAGAATGACAAATTGGGTCATTCAATATTCGTGATAGATCTGGTAGGTCCAAGGTGGCTAAGAAAGGTAATTGTCTATTCACATGCAGGTATTGGTGACTTTGGGGAGGAAGCCTCGTCGGTAAACCAGTGGGATCATAAGCATTTTTCATGTAATGCGAGGATCCAGGTAGGTTTGGCTGTTGTTGTGGAGGAAAATAACTCAGAGGGTTATACCCTTGAATAGGAGTATAGGACTGGGGATTCGAGCCCCATATAGGATTGGACGTGCCTGGGTATGGCTGCCCTATGCTGGGGTGAGCAATGGAGCTAGCTTAAGGTTGTTGCCCCCCAGTCGAGAAAGGATTATGTTGAACAAGATAATTCTAGTACTGGGCTAGGGATGAAGGTATATTTTGTCCAAAGGGTGAGGTTGGCGGGGGTTGCCCCCCAATCGAGGGTTGAGTCCCAATTGGACCTTGTCCTGTAAAATCGATTTGGGTATGGCCTCCTTGGTGTAATTGTCCACCAACAGAAACTTGATGAGTATATGTGAATGATGAAGGGGTGCCACTAGGATAAGTACCTCTGACAGAGGAAGAAAAATATCCTTCGAAAGGAGGCAGAGGAAGTGTCAGAATGAAACCAGGAGGAGATTTCCCATAATGAGTAGAATCATCGGGAGTCTTGAATTTCATCTGTGCAGGAATGGGGATAGAAGCATTTAATGCATGATATCCGAGTGGAAGGGTGAAGGTGATTCGAGGCGAAAGCGATGTGCCAATAGGATCTTGGCTGGCAGTCAGAATCCTGGTGTGCGGACTCGTGGTTCCTATGGCCATTGTATAACAGACTGTTTCGAGAGGGATAGTCAAGACATGGTTGGCTGGTGAAGTGTCTGTACCAGGAAAATAGTAAGCAGTAGTGAAAGGTACGACGTCCAGATTAGATGTCTCGAGTAGTGCAAGTGCGACAGTAATATCAATGCCTACTCCTGAGCCAAAGAGATCTCACCTAAAAAGGCCAGTAGCCCAAAAAGGATCTTGACCGTCGGGCCCAGGGTAAGGTCTGGTTGTTGATCCGAAAGATTGAACAACTAAATCTCCAGAAGAATTAACCCGCACAATATGTATCTCAGAATTAGGGTGAAGTCGAAAATCCTCTCTAGAATTGGTAATTCATAATCTTTCTAGAGATTCAGTTCTCTCCACTTGTGGAGTGGTGATGTCTTGGACTTCACTCTGTTGAGGAGAGCCCTCCGGTGAGTTGGTAGGAAAGGATTGAGAACCTTCCAGATCTTCTTGTGGTAAACCTTGCATTCTACGTGAACGATGTGGAGGGTCAATTGTGATTGAGTTAAAAAAAACACAAAGGAAAATCAAAGGCCGACTTGGGTAGACAAACAACAAGTGCTAGTAAATTCTAGGAAGCAAAACCAAACAAACAATACCTTCTAATGTCGAAGTCACTAGTTGGCGATGAAATCCAACGTCGCAACGATGAGACAAGAAGGGGCGGGTCTAGAGTGGAAAAGTTACGTTGACGACCTACTTAATGGACTTACACCGTAGTGCAATCTCCCACATATAATAATGGGTATACCCTCCAAGGAGCCTGAGTGAGTCTGGCCAACGTCAATTCCAGGTACCGTGAAGACTTTCCCCTTGACAGTCACCTTGTGTAATAACCTAAGAACATAGGCAACTAAGGTTACCACTAATAATAATAATGCCTGGGGGAACAGTCGACATTCCAATCCACATGCAAGGGCAGGGTATCTATCCCGCAATCAACTCAAGAGGCTTCCACTCATCATTGTGGGTATACCTCCAAGTGATCCTCGTAATACATGCAATTTCTACATCGATATCAACAAAGCAGGGTGATTAACTTTGTCAATGTCGATGTGACCTCAGGTTTTACCCTTGTGTAAGAAGGGCTTCCCAGGACAAAATGTTGCAAGTGGAATTTAACACTCCCTATCAAAATATACTATTGTGTGTTTTGTACTTTGGAGAGTGTGTCTCACTGCCTATTCCAAAGTTCTAGCCTAGCTAATGCTGGTGTATAAGAGCCCTAGAAAAAGTTACTAGTTAAATTTGAAAATTTCGCAATATTTATTAATGGTTGTTGTTACTCAAGAGGACATGGAGATGAAACCAATGGTTTATAGGAATCTGACCCAAAAATGCACAAGTAGGAATGAAATGTACAAGTTTTGTTCAATGAATCCTATTTACGGGAGGGGTAGAAGAATTTTCCAAATCGACATGAACTATAATGCACGAGTCTTTAAGATGCCGAATCAAACAATCACTAGCAATGCAAATTCTCCATTCATGTTTCTTTTTCAATATTTAAATACCGCTATTTTCAAATAACAGGTTTCTTAAAAGAAAATGTCTTTAATTTCGATTAGAAACCAACAAGAGAGATGGAACCAAAAGAACAAGCAACCAATGAAAACAAAAGGAACACACAGCAAAATCCCAAATAAATCTTTCAATGAAGACAAAAATGGCAAGCAAACGAGACCAGTCTTTTCAAATGCATGAGAACAAAGATTTTCCAAGTAACAAACAATTGAAAAAGACGGTTAATTCCAACTTTTAAAACCAATCACCGACTCTCAACCAAACAAGCACTCAAATTTTGGGATTAGAGATTATATTCTCGCTAAGAAGAGGTCAAGAGATGAAAGTTGAGAAAAGATGAACAAGAAGAGTCTTTGATTGCCGAAGACCGATCGTTCACAAAATCCGAAGCCAGGAAACAATCAATCAATGGCCCAAGAAGTTCTTTTCAGACACACATACTAATCTGAGCATCTGAACATGGAAAAAACCTTAATTCCAAAAATTTGCAAAAGGGTTCGTAGGCTAGCAGTGATGTGCAGTGCGAGAATGGAGCATTCTCGTAGGCCAGTTACAAGAAGAGTGCGAGAATCTCGCACTGGACTGAAAGGCAGGGTGCGAACTTGAGAGTCTCTCATAGGCCACAGAGGGGTTCAGTGCGAGAAGGCCTAAAACTATTCAAAATTTTGGAAAAAGACAAAAGTTTTGAATGGAATTCTGGGCCCAGAGAGTCTATCGGGGTCTCCTGAAGACTCAGAGATTGATAGAAATAAAAAAGGGTGAGGAAAGATCAAATGGCCAAGAAAAAACCAAGAAAAACCACTAAGAATGGGTTTTGTCCCCAGTGGAGTCGCCAATTTTGTTATCTGACAAATCGGTAGGTGCAGACACTAATAGATCTCTATATATCCACCTGAATCTAGAACAAAACAAGACAAGACACTACTCTTTCCCTAAGTTGTGACCATTGAATCTTCTAGCAGAGAGGAACAAGTAACATACCTTTAGATCACTTCCTTGGGTCTTTGTTGTTCCCTCTTCACTCCGGCACTCTCGTGCAATCAAGTCCAAGACAACACAAACCAACCAAAGGTAAGATAACAAAGTATATTCAAAATTCAACCTATGCATATGATCAAGGAATTACACAATAAAACAATAATGGTTTTATGGGAAAGGGACATGCCTCTGTATCATATTAAATCGAAATAGAAGATTACAACCTGATCGCCTTGATTTCGTAAGATTCCTTTCAGTGGCCCTTGGTTCCAACACACACTCGCTCTTCAATCGTATGAAGAGGATCTAGCCCAGCTTGCTAGGTCAAATGAGAGATCTAAACATTATTCAAGCATAATTCCTCACACAATCTCTTCACCAATTCCTCATTCAATCTTGCTTAACCTTTTCCATGAGAAACATCTCAATATATAGGAAGAGATGAGATGGTTATATGGATGAGAATGATCCCACCAAATCAGAGAAATTAGTAGGATGCCAACCATACGAATGCCAACTCATCCTCTAGAAGATTCCCTTCTAGAACCCTCAATACTTCTTCTTTTCTCCAAGTCTAAAAACAAGTTCGCACCCTGTGTATGGAGAAAACTATGATAAGTTCGCACCCTAGCTGAAGGCAGCCTGGGAGAATGAGGTATTCTCGCACCCTGGGCTATAGGCAGCCTGCGAACTCACTTTAAAAATATGTTTTCTGGAAGGAGACAAGTGTCACTTTTCTCAGGAAAAATTTCTTGTTGGGAGCTTGAGTACACATTTGTTAAGATATCATCAGAGTGACAAAAATCAAGTGTAACACTCAGTAGAGTAGGAAGTTGGTTGTATCTTTGTTTGTCTACAGGGCTTATCGAGGAGTTTAAGATTGGAGCTCAACTCGGATTGTGTAGGGACAAACACTGGTAAAAAGGTACTTCTTTTCTCCTTCCTCCTCACACATCAGTTTATATAGATCTAAAAGGAAGTCAGTGTCCATGATAAGCATATTCTATCTTAGAGTTAAGAGTCTAGCTCTCAAGAGGATATCTACCTATCCGCAGGGAGATTTTCCTACAACACTAATCCTTCCTAGCTCATTTGTACAAATTAGTTCTGTCCAGAATTTCAATTACAGAGGTAGACATACACCTGTAGTTAGATATGTTCTTTCTTCAAGTTCATTCGTATCTAACTACTTCTACCAAAAATTTAAATCTCATAAATAGACATACACAATCTTTTAAGTTTATTTTACATAGATCATTCTACCTAGAATTCTAGTTCAGGATGCCTCATTCCAGCATTTTGGTCTTTGATTATAAACTCCATACAACGAACAAATGTCCTACATGGAAATTATTTTAACTTAACTCAAACAGAGCATCATATAGGATATACAAAATCATTCAAAACAAACAAGGATAATATTTAACATATTTGAATCTAGTCCACAGGAAGTCAAAGGGAACAACCACGTTCCTCCCAACCGTAGAATAGGGCAGCCAATGTTTACCCAATTCACCCTGTAGCCTGATCATGAATCCATGAGGGAAAACTTGGAAAAATCCTCTTCAGTAATGCCTTCCTCTATGAGTAATATTATCCCTTGCCTCACACTCTGAATCAGTGTTCATAACAACAAGTATTCAGTAATTCCTTTTTTCCCCGGCATACTAGGCAGCATCCTGCCTCCTCACATATGTTATTTAACAACAAAAAAAAAAAAAACAATGCTTTTTCCTAGGTCTTTCCTTCCCCCCTTGTGAATTTTCACAAATTTCTAAATCCCTGATTTTCAGGGGCTTCCCATGGCCAAATATCTGATTTTCCACTTGTAATAATCAACCGAGAGGTAGTTACAACATGTTCCCCACTCATGGAGTCATGGTCAGCTGATTTTAACACAGCTCTTCCATTTGTCCTCCTACAATCAATATAAAATATTATGTTTTCATACAAGTGTCATAGTCAAATGGTTAGTTGGGTCAAATTAGATCTCTACCCAACAGTGATAATAATTAATTACAATTTCCAAATTCGAATTTACTAAAAATGGTATAATTTCCCAACAAATTTTAAATTTCAAAAATACTTATTTTTTGGGGGGATGTCACATCCTTTCCCCCTTCAATAAAACATTGTCCTCAGTGTTTTTTACTTTCTTTGAACAGGATTGGATGAGATTTCTACAAATATCCCTCCAACTCCCAAGTGGCCTCCTCAGGACTAAAGTGATTCCATTGCACCTTTACCTGAGCAATGACTCTGTTCCAAAGTGTTATTTCTCTCTGGTCTAGAATTCACGGGGGTTCCACCTAGAACTTGCCTTCGGGTTCCACCTGCACCAAGTTCCAGTCAATCATATGAGTAGGGTCATGAACATAATTTTTCAAAAAAGAAATATGAAATACATTATGAATTCTTAGATTAGCTGGAAGTGCAAGTTGGTATGCAACGGGTCCAATTCGAGTTAGTATCTCGAAGTGACCACAAAACCTGGGTGCCATCTTGATACAGTTTCCTAACTTCAACAAGATTTTTCAGGCTTTGACCTTCAAATAAATGTGGTCTCCCACTTGAAATTCCAAGTGTCTTCTTTTCTGATCTGCATAGCTCTTATGTCTGTCCTGTGCTTCTTTTAAGTTCTATTGTACCTTCCTTACCATGTTCTCCGGTTCTTGGAGCATATTTGGTCCAACCATGAGTCTATCTACCGAGTTATCCCAACTAATTGGAGTTGCACACTTTCTGTCATACATTACCTCGAAAGGGCTTAACTTAGCTGAAGTTTGGTACCCATTGTTATATGCAAATTCTACTAAGTGTAGATAGTCTTCCCACTTGTTTGGCTTTGTTCTTACGTACATGCGGAGCATATCCTCTATGATTTGGTTTGTCCTTTCGACCTGTCCATCTGTTTGTGAGTGATATCTTGTACTGAAATTCAAATTAGTATTTAGCCTTGCAAACAATTCCTTCCAAAAAGCGGATGTGAATTTTACATCTCTATCTGAAATCACCATTTTAGGAAGACCATGCAGTCTAAAAATTTCTTTCATAAATATTTCAGCAATGTTTATAGATTTAAACGTAGACTTTACAGGAATAAAGTGTGTGGACTTATTGAGTTTATCTATTACAACCATAATAGAATCAATTATGTTTCTCAGTTTTTTGCAAACCTATTATAAAGTCCAGTGATATGGTCTCTCATTTCCATTCTGGTACTGGTAATGGTTGTAATAGGTCAGCTGGATGTTGGTGTTTAGCCTTAACCTGCTGACAATCTTGGTACCTAGACAAGTATTCTGGTGTTTCATCCTTCATATTAGGCTAGTAAAATAGTCTTCTAAGTGTTGTTATCCTTTTTTGGTATCCTGGATGGCCAGAATATGGTTTCTTATGCACTTCATCCAAGACTATTAACTTTAATTCTGTTGAATCTGGTATGTAAAGTCTGTTTTTAAATCGCAGTAGTCCCTTCTTGTGGATACTTACATCTGGTTTATCTGAGTTTTCGGTACTATTTTGTAATTCTGCCATTATCTTAGTGTATTTTTTTTCGTTAATACCTGTCGTCCTTATTCTTTGTTCCAGATCACTATCTTCCCTGTTGATACTTATTTCAAATAACCCATGGAATCTTCTTCTTAGAGCATCTACTACCTTATTTTTCTTACCCATGATATGTCTTACTTATAAGTTGAATTCGCTCAAGAATTCTAGCCATCTTGATTACGTTGTGTTAAGATCTGGTTGGCTAAATGGATATTTCATGCCACTATTATTCGTCAATAGTATAAATTTTTTGCCCATTATGTAATGTTGCCACATTTTTAAGGCATGCATTACCGCTGCCAATTCCAAGTCATGAGTGACATAATTTCATTCATGTTCTTTTAATTTCTGGGACTCATAACAAATCACGCGTCTTTCCTGAGTTAGGACATCACCCAGTCCTTCTTTACTTGCATCAACACATACGGTAAATTATTTATCTGGGTCTTCTACCTTCAATATGGGTGTCGTTGTTAATAATTCCTTCAGCTTGTTAAAACTGTCTTGACATTTATGTGACCAGTTAAACTTGGTCCCTTTTTTTGTAATGACGTGATAGGGTAAGCTATTTTGGAAAATACTTCTATGAATCTGCGATAGTATCCAATGATTCCCATGAATGACCGAATGTATGCTACATCCTTTAGTACCAACCATTCTATAATGGCTCTTATTTTCTTAGGGTTGACTGTAATGCCTTCTGCAGATACTACGCGTCCTAGGTACTGTATCTTCTTTCAGTAAAAATCACACTTATCGAATTTAGCATATAGATGGTGCTTCCTTAAAGTTTGCAGGATGATTCTTAAGTGTTCTTCATGTTCTTCCTCAGTTTTAGGATACACCAGAATATCATCGATAAATACTAGTACAAATTTGTCTAAGTCCTGACTGAAAATATTGCTCATAAGGCTCATAAATGTGGTTGGTGCGTTAGTGAGTCCGAAAGGTATGACTAAAAATTCATAGTGTCCATATCTTGTTCGAAAGGTTTTTTTTGCTTATGTCCTCATATTTTATCCTGACCTGATGGTAACCGGATTGTAAATCCAGTTTTGAAAAGATTTTGGCCCCGCCTACTTGATCGAACAGGTCATTTATCCTAGGTAAGGGGTACTTCTTCTTAATAGTCATTTTATTCAATTGTCTATAGTTGATACATAGTCTTAGGGTACCATATTTATTTTTCACAAAGAGGACCGGTGCTCCCCATGGTGAAACACTGGGTCTGATATACTTTTTGTTCAACAATTCCTGTAGTTGTATCTTTAGTTCTTTCAATTCAGGTAAACTCATTCGGTAAGGTGCTTTCGATATAGGGGTTGATCTAGGTAGTAAGTCTATGGAGAAGTCTATTTCCATTCTAGGAGGTAATTTTGGTATCTCATCAACAAACATGTCTCTAAACTCACATAGGACAACAAAATCTTCTAGTTTTGGCTTATCTTCTTTTTCTAACAGATTTGTTATTTGGATGGCATAAACTTGAAACCCCTTTCTCATACATTTCTTTAATTGCAGTGCTATGACTTGTCTAACTGATACTGGTTTTGGTATACCTTGGGTTGTTCTAGTCGTGTCACATTCATCTTTATAGTTGAGTTTCTTTGTATAAAAATCTAGGACTTCTTTGTGTCTTTCCAACCATTCCATTCTGATTATCATATCGTAGGATCCTAGTGGTAGAATATTCAGATTTGTTTTTATATTTTGACCATTTAAGTTAAATTCAAAATCAGAAACAAATTCAACCACTTTCCTTTTAGTTCTCATTGCTAACTGTACCATCCATTATTTTGTGTGTTTCATCCTCTTAAGTTTATTTTTCTCTACTACTCCAGTAGTGATATAACTTAACATAGCTCCAGGATCAATTAAAACATAAATTCCAGTGTTATTGATTTTACCTTCGATTTTCACCACAGAGGACTGGTGGTTAGCTTGCCAACTATTAATGGTTGCATTAATCCGATGCAAGCTTCTGCCTACATCACCCATCATCGAAGCTTCCTACAGATTATGAACAACAATTTTGTTTGTCGTGCTTAAACGTGGGTAGTTCCTCCTGAGGTGAGGTTCCCCACATTCCCAACACTTTAACAGTTCCTAGGGATTGTCCCCGAATTTCTTTGTTTCCAGGTTTACTGCCTCCTTGTGTGTTTGGATGGTTTGTGTGATAATATTTCCTCGGGAAAATTTTCACTGCGTTTTGATAGGGATTTGGATGGTATCCCTTCTTTCGATGATTCATCCGATCTTGTTTCTTATCCTTTCAGGATTTGGGAAACTTTTCTTGTTGTTTGTATTCATCGTAGCACATTCCTACTTTCCAAAACACTTCGCTCAATGATTTGGGGTTGTCAAATTCAATTTTGTCCCTGTAGGACTACGGTAAATAGCTTAAGAACCACTATATTTTTACCTTATCCTCTCGAATGTAAGGTACAAACCTTGATAGTTCTAGGAATTTATTTATAAGGTCTTCCATTGTCATCTGTCCAAGTCTTAGTTCGTAAAATTATTTTGTTTTCCTTTCGTAGTAACTTTTCAGAAAGGTATTGTTTCTTGAAATACTTCTTAAAGTCAGACCATTCCAACTGTTTCTCCTTTAGGCCTTTGGCCAATTTCAGGTCTTTCCATCAAATGTTGGCCTTCCCTTTCAGATTGTAGATGGCCATTCTAACCTTCATATTACTGGAGTAGTTGTAGATATGGAAGTATTTCTTGATGTCCAACAACCATGCCTTAGCTTCTTCTCCTGTCTTGGATTCTCCATCAAAGGTAGTTGGTTTGATCTTCTTAAATTCTCCTTCCAGGTGGTCTACTTGTTTCCTTTTTTTGTCTGTTTTAGTTTTGTCTTCAGCTAAAGGTTTACCTTCAGACAAACTGTCTCCTCTTTCTGTTTTTGGTCCCAAGTTCTTGGAAACTCTCTTGCTGACTTCTTCATCATTATTATCGTCCTTTGGGTTTTTATTGGTCACTATACTGCGTAGTAGGACTTCATTTATCTCTTGTTGTTCCTACTGTGCTTTCTTCAGTTTCTCATTGTCGGCTTTGAAAACCTGCAGTTCAACAATAAGATTCCTCATTGTTTCCAAAACTTATGTGGGTGAGCTTCCATCACTTTTCTGTCTTGGATCTCCAGAAGGTCTCTACTCCAGATTTCCTTCCATCCTGATTTCTGCTCCATCCCGAGCTGCCATAATTAACACAAAACATAAAGGGTTTTTTGTTTGTAACAATAAGGCTTATTAGTTTTGCATAAATCAAAATATATACTAAGCGACAAATGTGGCCCTGTTCAGGCCCAGTGTTGTAACTCTAGCTCTGATACCATATGTAATGAACCTCATAATACCATACAAAAAAAAAATGTTTACACAATTTACTTGGCAGGGAGGAATCCCTTAGTGATAAGAATTCTACTATAAAAACTCTATTATAGAACTTTATCATAAACGTTTTACTATATAAATCCTAAATTCTCACCACATGTTGTTCGAAGTATGTCATTGTGTCTTACCCTAAGTGGGAAGGTTATAATGGAAAGCCCCAAGTCTTTAGTAAAAATAACTAAAACCTTTAGGCGTAGGGACTAAGTGATTAATGTAGACTTTATGATTCATACTATACTCACCCCCAAGTTTTATCAAAATTTTACTCCTAGGGAAATCTATTTGGTTCCTACCAACTTAACCAAGGGCTAGGTTAAGGACCAGTGACTTTTGCAAGCCTCCAGGTCCTGGTCATTTAATGTCTCATAAATCGGATACTGATCGAATTGAATGCTCGATGTCATGTCACTGGTGGACCTACGACAATGAGAATCAAACCACTACCTAAGACCTATCACAGGGGGTGTGGAAGCGACATTCCTCAAGTGGGAAAGGAATTCTCTATCAGGGTATTAAAAGATCTGTAACCATCATTAAGGCAATCTACTAGTCATACTGAAATCACTTGTTGCTATACTCGAAGTGTCACGCCGACCCTACCCTGCTCACGTGGCTCACCTGTCCTTCACACTCCATAATTAATTCGAGGTGACAAGGAATCATTTAGGTTTTGAGAGGGTTCAGGTTTTGTCATTCTGAGTTCTTTCTTTTCTTTTGAAGAGGATCTGTGTGTCAAGGGGGTTTAGAGGTGAGGATTGTGGCCCTGGTAGTTTCTTGCATCCTGTTGCAGACGACATATCTTACATTCCGGGTAAATTCTTCTGTAAACTTACAAACATTAATACCCTGGTTATTTCAATAGGAAGATTATAATTTTTTTTGGAATAAAATGTCCGTGCCAAGTTGTCATTCTGTGTTCTCCCTCATTTTCTTCCTGTGGAATTCTCTTTTTGTCTAACTTCCTTGCATTAGATTTGGAGCCATCCTTAACCCTGTAGTAATGATCTTTTCTTTGAGGTTGTCACGATTCTCTTCTATTTATCGAGAAGGAGTGTTAACACTACCTATCCGGGTTCAGGATGTAGGTTTTATTTTGTAAACCCTCTGTTGTGTGCCAAAGTTCATATTCGAGAATTCATGAGTCTAAGGGAAGTATTTATTCCTGGTTAATTACCAAAAAACTTGGTCGGATCATCCTCTACATTTACTTTGCTGACTTAAGCGATTCAGTGCAAAAGGAGTTCTAGTAGACTAGACTCAATAGTTAGGGTACTCCCGGTTTGAATGGGATAATTAATCTCTATTCCGCCTAAAAATACATATTCTTGTTGTTCACATACACAATGAAATTCCGATTTGGTCGATTATTGTATTTCCATTATTAAAGAATATTGTGTAAACAATTTTTACTACAACTGTATCATTCATTTTAAGAGTTGAAACATATCATTAATGATGGGCCCTGTTTGATGCGAGGGTACCCATCAGTGAGTATTGTCTCCTTCACCCTCGGCCCTGTACAACTATCTAGATGGAAAATGTCAAGGAAAGGATCATGTGTCATGAGTTCAGAAGTTAAGTGAAGTGTTGGTATGATGTGTTTATAAACATTTTCACTTAAATTGTGTTCTTATTACATTGTCTTCGTATAAGAGTTTACTGATCCCCGTATATGGTGGATTCCTCCAGGTTTTCATCTACCCGAAGGTCCTGGCTGCTCATCTGCGTACTCGGCATAAAAAGGTATACGAGTTCCCTTTCGTAGCCCTTCAGGAGTTAGAACCATCCGTGTTGCAATTGAGATGTAGTCAACAATATCGATTTCCTCAGTCTTCCTATCGACTTCGGAAGGGAAAGAATTTCCAATGTAACTTAAACCTTTGGGATCCAATTATTATAATACAATAATTTATGTATAGTTTTTGCTCTGTCTTTTGTTCAAAGTAAATGACTATTTAATCATTCACCATTTGGATCTCACCCTACCCCATAATTTGACTACCAGGGCTATCTTGTTTTGAATGTTGGTACGAATTATAGTAGACCATAACATTTTATTTCCTTTCAACCTTTCCTATGTTTATTGTCAATATTCCCTTTTGGAAAGGAATGGTGATATTCGTTTTGGACTCAGATTGAATAGATATAATGCTCGGTTAATTGATTATGATTTGTCTTTTATTCTAGAACGCCATATATACATACTTCTGAATCGTTCATTATTTATGCTATGTCGTGGTTTCCCAATTCTGAACCTTCCACTTCCACAATCACCGAGTGGACAGTTTCGCATATGTGCTCATAGTTAATGGTTTTGTACTTTACTCCATA
>JZKD02S0914443.1:290529-311103 GCA_000966675.3 Picea glauca
CAACATGTACCATAAACAAGTGCATCAACCATGCACCAACCTGTAATCAACCTATACCATAAACAAGTGCATCAACCATGCACCAACATGTAATCAACCTGTACCATAAACAAGTGATTCCAACCATGTACCAAGTATGTTCCAATCATGTGTCAAATATTCATCAACTATGATTGATCAATATGTACCAACATCATCAACTATGATTGATCAATATGTACCAACATCATCAACTATACACCTCATGTATGTGCCAACTCATCAACTACTTGTTTCAACCATGTACTCAACATGTGCCACAACCAAAAGCCCTCATCAATTTTATCATCCAAATATTCTTTGTATCTCTGTAATAGACCTGGTGTATAAGATCACATTCCTTCAAACCTTCCTTAACTTTAAAAACAAAAGACTATCATTTTCATCAAACTTTTCTTTAGTCTCACATGCTAGTTTTGGATTAGTCAACAACCCCAACTTGAAGTAATCATAACTTTGAACCTGTAATGTATAAAGATATGAAACTGATACAAAATTTTCTTCAATGTGTTTAATTCAATTCCTCTGAGTGTCACTAATTGGAACCTCTCAGAAAAGGAGTTATAGCAAAAATGACATACCTTGCTGAATTATGGCTTATTCTAAAGAGAGACCTTGTAGAGCGTGTCCCACACAAAATATTTGATGAATTGATATGAAACTATTACACAACATACTAGATACTATACCCTAACCAACACATTTGGTCTCACTGAATTTTGATCTGTTATGAATAAGTTATGATATTTTTACCCGAAACACCTAATTTTAACTAGTTTCAGGACTGGCCAGAAACCCTATTTTCCACAGAGTGTAACTCCCAAAATACAATGACCCACAATATGAATTTTTTACCACAGATACTTGGATATGTTTTCTCACTTGCATAGAAACTTCAAGTTCTGAATCATTATATAAAAAAAGGTTATAGTGAAAATGGTGAGATGCCCTGTAAATAACATACCTTAGAAAACACCATCAAAAAAATGAAATGGGTATACTTTTTAAAGGAAAAGTCTGAATCTTTGAAAAATTTGTAAATATTCAACACATGGTTGAAAATGAAACTAGAGAAAAAGGTGTTTCTTTGAGAACTGATAATGGAGGTGAATTCACTTCAATTGAATTCAATGATTATTGTCGAAACAATGGAATTAAGAGGCAACTGAAAAATTCATATACTCCACAGCAAAATGGAGTTACTAAAAGGATGAGCATGACTCCCATGGGCATGGAAATATCTATGATGTAGTTTAAAGAGTTGAGCACAAAATATTGGGCTGAAGCAGTTCATACTGTAGTTTATCTCAGAAATCAATGACCTACATCAAATTTATATGGACAAACACCTTATGAATCTCAGTACGATTTTAAACAAGAGTTAAATTATCTTATGGCTTTTAGCTCAACATGTTATTCTTTAGTTTCTAAGGAAAAGAGGGCTAAATTAGAAAATCGAAGTATGAAGTGTACCTTCATTGGATACTCTGATGAAAAGAAAGGGTATAGATTGCTTTCAGATGGAAAATTTATTGTTAGTAGAGATGTATTTTTTGATGAAAATGAAATTAATAGTTTAGATGAGATTAACCATATCCTTAGTTGTTTAGATAAGAAAAACACTAAGGGTAAAGGTAAATTCAACAATTCAAAGCAAGAATTTTGGTTTGAAAAAAACTTTGTTACTCCAGAAGACATCTCTTTATCAAAAGTTCTTCTGATTAATCTGATAATGAGATGGAAAAATATTCTTTTGATACTGAATATTCAAAAGTATCTTCTCCAACCTCAGATATTTCATATGAAAGAAGAGCCTCATTTTTTTAAAACCTTATTTTCAACAATAATGGTGATTCAGATCCTCAATTGCCTCAACATAAGAGGCCAAAGTGGGCCGAAAAACTTCTCAAAGATGTTCATTCAGATGAAATGAAAAAAACAGGAACTAGGGGATCTTCAAGAGAAGAAGATAATTTTGTTCATGCTTCCATTGAACCTACTTATTTTGCTAAAGCACCTGAACATAAAGAATGGCAGGAAGCAATGATTAATGAATATGATTTAGTACTTGAAAATGGGACTTGGAACTTAGTTGATTGTCCACATGATGTTAATCCCATCGGTTGTAAATGGGTTTATCGAGTAAATTACAAGCCCAATGGTAAAATAGATAAGTACAAAGAAAGACTTGTTGCAAAAGGTTTTTCTCAACATGAAGAAATTGATTATGAAAAAACTTTTTCACCCACAGCTAAATGGAACACTATCAGAATGGTTATCAATTTGGCTGCACATAATGGTTGGAAATTACATCAAATGGATGTCAAAAGTGTCTTCTTGAATGGTGATATAAAGGAAGATATTTTCATGACTCAACCATGAGGTTTTGAAGCAAAAGGACAAGAACATAACGTTTGCAAACTTGTGAAGGATTTATATGGTTTGAAACAAGCTCTTCGAGCTTGGTATGCAAAAATGGATGAGTACCTACGAAAGGTGGGTTTTCAGCAAAGTGAATCAGATGATACATTGTATTTTTGAATGAAAGATAAGCACATGGTGATACTTGTACTCTATTTTGATGACTTAATCATAACAAGAAATAATGAAGCTCACATCAAACCGATTAAAGAAGAACTTAAAGCAAGGTTCAAAATGACTGATTTAGGGACACTTCATTATTATCTTGGAGTTGAAGTTTCTCAACATCCTAACCAAATATTCCTTAGTCAAACTAAGTATGCCATTGAATTGTTAAAGATATTTGGCATGGAAGATTGTAAACCTTCTCTTACCCCCAGGGAGAAAAAATTGAAACTTTCAAAATTTGAAGGGAGGGAATTGGTAAACAATACAAAGTACAGGAAATTGGTTGGAAGTCTCATTCATCTGACAAATAATTGACCAGATTTGTCATATTTAGTCAGTATACTTTCAAGGATTATGAAATAACCAAGCTAAAGTCATTGGAATTCATCAAAAAGGGTACTAAGATACATTCAAGGTACAAAAGATTTTGTTCTTCTCTACAAAAGGAACAAATTTTTTACACTTGTTGGATATTCATATGCTGATTTTGCAGGTGACATTGATGATAGAACATCCACTTCATTATATTTAATGAATATGGGTTCAACAACAATATCTTGGAATTGTAAAAAGAATACAACATTTGTCAATTATTCAACAGAGGCAGAGTAAATATCAGCTTGGGAAGCAACATGTGAGATTGGCTACGCAGAATTTTACAGGATCTTGGTGAAACTAAAAAATCACCAACTACCTTATTCATCAACTTTCAATCAACAATAAAGATGGACAAGAATCCAATATTTTATTCAAATACTAAACATGTCGACACCAAGTACCACTTCATCATATCAATCATCATCAAAGACATCATCAAGCCTCAGTTTTGTCCATCTGAAGATCAAAATTCAGATATTTTTACCAAACCTCTTGGTAGAATAAAGTTCACTAAGTTAAGAGATGAACTTGGTCTTTGTAGAAATGAACTTCCAGATTAAAGAGGGGATTGTTAGCCTCATAATACTAAAGTTCTATAGTCTAAATATTTTCTAGTATAAATGTTTTTAGAAACTAATTTATTCTAGTTTGTTAGGATAAAGACACCTAGCTTCTATGTAAAGGACACCTATCATACTCATGTGACTGGTTGTTCTCATAGTATTTAGTTTAGATTTGAGATATATAAACTAGATCCTTCTTCAAGTGAGGTTAGGGATTAGATTGTGAATTCTCATTTCAGATTGTAATTATTTTTTCCTTATTAATAAAATTATGTGTCTGAGGACACTTTGTCAATAGAGAAGATGGAGATTTATTTCGTCTGATCAGAGGCTTTATTGAATATCCATGGTTGCACCTTCTTCTTCCTTTGACCTTCTTCTCTACCCCTTTGACAATACTGATTCTTGTACCATTTTAAGTAGCCTCTCTTCTCCTTTTAATATGCGATTTTCTAACTACTTGAGCAGTTAGGGTTTATCCCTTCTAGAAATTCATGTACAAGTTTCTTCTTGAAAAATTACCTTTAATTAATTCATCATTAATTAGTCATTAATTAACTCACATCATTAATATATGTATATTGAAAATGGGTCCCTCTATTTTTAATAAAAGTTTTAATTAAACTTTTATTTTCACAATTTAATTAATTTCCCATTTAAATAGGACAATTGTAATTTAATTTAATGGAAGTTAAAAACAAATTTTTAACCATTTAAACCACCTCTTATTTTCTTTTCATCTTCTCATATTTCCAACAATATAAATTTTGTGCAAATCCATCACCCGAATCTCAAGATATGATCTCGTAAAGTTGAGTTGTCATGCAGGCCCATTAAAACTGAAGTTGCCTAATATTTTAATTTCTTAGAAAAACGTATCAAATTTCATCACTTGAAACCTATACCACCACATTCTATGTCAAAATAGTTTTCCAACGATATAAATTTTTCTCTAAATGGAGGTCGAGAGATCAAGATATAGCCTTTGCAAGATCCTAACTCGACCACCATTGATCAAGTTTGATTGGTAAATGCAGACCCTTGATTTAATTTTGACCTCCTTTGTTGCATTTTGACTTTTATTCATTATTGTTATCCCACATGTATGAGAATAAAAGATTCTTAGTGTTATATAATGTTAAGTGTAACATACATTTGACAAGAAATAAATAAGAGAAGAGACTATGGAGCTTGGAGGATTCGGCCCCTGAAAAATTGTTGAATATAATAATAATTTTGCATGGCTAGTCAACCACCAATATGCCAAGTCAACAATGATGAGTCACCCAAAAAAATATTTCCACATTTCATCACTCAGTAGGCCCATAATATGCTAATAAGAATATGCTATATGTCATCCAATAAAATTACACCATGTGTTACTTCTTATATGTTGCCATGTGTCTCCATTAATTAGTTGCCATGTGGCACCATCCATTAAATTCCATGTGGATGTATCTCATTGGTTAATAAAGTGTCATGTGTCACTTGGATATGTCCCTCATAGAACTTAGGCTAAGATAAATTTTATAATAATATGGTGGGTTCATGTAACTCATATATTTGGCTAAGTGTTGGAGGAGTTGCATAGTAAAGAGTAGTAAAAAAATGTGTGTGCATTATGAAGGTGGAAAAAGTCAAAGTGCATTGTGAGGGTAGCAGAGATAAAACATAAGATAAAACATACTCTTAATGAATATCACCAACCCACCAACCCATGGTAAGCCATAGTAGATAAGACTAAGTCTGGAAAGTATATAATGTATCACGTGAAATATGGAAAGAATTATGGAAAATATGAAAAATAAAAATAATTATATGAGAAATAAAAAGAAATACATGAAAATTGGGAAGGAAAAGGGGAAAGGAAATAAATTCAAAGTGAGATAATGAAAATGGAAAGGAAATAAATTGAAAGTGAGATAATGAAAATGGAAAGGAAGAATAAACGAAAAGGGAAATGAATTTGAAGGTGTAAAGGAAAAACGGAAAATAGTTAAGTGTGGAAAATGGTAAGGGGAAAATGAGACTAATGAGACAAGGGGGGAAATGACTAAGTATTCAATGAGAGAATGAATAGAGGTGAAGGGAAAGGAGAGGAGAGAACATGTCACTTAGAAAAAATTTCATATTTCTTCTTGTAATACCTCAATTGGACTTCTGGATAGAAGTATGTGTATCTTGGTCATGGAGACTCCAATTTTGACTATGGGAAATGGATGGCGAATATGATACCGAGGGATATGCAAGGAACATATAATAGTTGAAAAATATTCATCTTCCAATATTTTTTTATTATTATTATTCCAGTAGTGGAAATATATAAGTGACCAAATTTTTATCAACACACACCTCTGAGAACATTGATTTGATGACGATCTAAACTTTTGGGAATTGAAATGTATTTTGTCAAAATCAACTTTAAGTGTGATACACTACAAGGAAATTGCATAGCCAGTTTGATGCCAAGAAGGCTGTTGGAACACTTAGCAACACATGCAGAGGTATCACACCCAACTTATCCAACCAGCCCACTGGAATTCCATTGGGATTTCCCATTATTGAGGAGATACCTTCGCTCATTCCACTTCAAGATATCATTCCTACCTAGGATGAAGTCTTAAATTCCACCCTTCCTAATATCTTAGACGAACATATCAGTTTGATCATGGACATCCATAAAGATACAATAGATCAAATGTTTCGCCAATAATGCATAAACCGTCAGTTGGATCTGTTATCACTCCAAGAGTCAGTCCCGAACTATAAAGGGAACGAGATTGGTAACATAAAAATGATTTATAAAATCAAGGATCAACAATTCTGAAATGAATCAATTGTATGACTGTCAAGGCTTGTACCTATGAGATTATTAAGAAAATACTTTCGCAAGATTGGCTCCAATGAACTTAATCGTATGTTTAAAAGATATGGTGGAAATGGAAGAAATTACTATAATAAACATAAGAATGCATACATTAGAAGCATGTATAACAATTTAATTAAAACAATCAGAAATATACTTGCAGGCCTAGACCACTAATTTAATGAAGGATAAACCTCCCTCAATGATTAAGTGAAACAAGGATGAAGTAACTCATACCAGTCACCTATGAAAAAAGTATACATAAATGGATATGAGTAAGAAAATCTGATAATCATTCATGAATCTACAAAAGTCCAAAAGTACAATCATATTTTTTCCCCAAGTGCACAAGACTTATCGAGTCTATTAAATGAAAACAGTCCTAGAGACTGAAGCCCCCTCTCTCTGCATTACAATCTCTAAAATATATAACCCCTAACATATCCTAACTTCTTTTGAAGTTATATGATATAAACTAATATAAAACTGCCAAGTTTTAAAACAGAAAATGACATGTCCCTATTTATTAGGAATCTTTTTCCTACTTTGATTAAAATACTAAAATCTAGTGCGATCTGCACTTTATTGATAAATTTTAATAATATTTTTTAGGAGGTGTTACCACATGGTTCCCAATAACTGTCCAACTAAGTCAAAATCTAACTTTTGACTAAATTTGAAGCAATCTTCCACCTACAGGAGTTTGCAGTGCATAAAACAAAAACAAAGCTTGAGATGACAACTTGTAGTGTGCACTTTTTATCTCCTTGGATTTTCTTTAAAGCTCTTGCATTTGCTCAAATAACCTCTAGGCTATTTTTAATGACTGCTTAACTAGGTCGATGTGCTATGTTTATTTCCATGAGAAAGAAATCTAGTATCTTGGATGTCAACAAAACTTGGAGATGCCCACTCAATTCTTGATTGGCTTCCTGAGTCCTCCTTCACTATAAAATTTTATAGAATAGCTTGTGTTTCTTGTTGAGCATAGTAATTGAACTTCAATTTCAAGTTAACAAAATGATTGTGCGAAGCCATCTCCTATTCAAGAGTATGCTTTGACCATAAGTTCTTCTCCCAGTACTTGGCCTGCAAAATTTTTCTGAAGCAACATACATAAAATAAGTAAAGGACACATATATCAAGATCATTAGCAATGATATGGGTCTTGTTTTATAGAATCACTGAAATCATTTATATATGCTTGTCTTTTTTTGAGAGACTTTCAATGTGTTCATCCATAACATGTTGCAAATGGGCTTCATCGTGAACAAAATTGTCATTGCAACTGCACCATATCCAAAATCTCCATGTTTTATTGGCTTGATAAAATGATAATGCCTCATTTAGGAGCTCCAAGGCTGAGTTATCTTTGGATGATACCTAGTGAGCCGTGATATCCTCCACTCAAATTTCAAGCAACTTTGCCTCTTATGAGCATCTATTACATACCAATATGGCCTTAATTGATCCATCTTGTCTTGAAGGGAAGCTACATTAAGGAGCTTTCGATAATTTGTTACTTTCCTCCGTTCTTCACACTCGGTACCAATAGAAAGATGATTTGATTTATCATATTCCTGTAGTGGAGGTATAAAACTAGATGTTTTATGAGTTGATCCGATAAGGGTGATTGGGATTCTCTATCGATGGAGGAATCAATGGCCGACCATGCTAGTGGGGTTGCCACTACTGCATAAAAACACTGATATCTCTCTTCAAGATATTACATCACTTAAAGCACATTGAATATTCCCATCCATGGTGTAAACACTGCCAAAACTAGAACTGGATATGCTCAACTCCAAATCTTGCAGGAGGAAGAAGTCGATGCGTTAAAAACTTTGTCACTTTCTTAACTCGGTGCATGTCTATATGTGGAGAAATTTCTTTGACCGCTACATGCACCTTGACAGAATGATCATCAAATCCCTCGACCTGGTAATTGACATGAGAAAAATCGGTCTTTTGTCCTATGGAAACCCTATCAAGGAAAACATTGTTGTCGATTTTCTAGGCATTTAGTGGTGGTTCCTCGACGATCATACCAATGAGATTTTCTTTGTGAGCTTCTCACACCTGACTGGTTCTGAAAACTGGACTGTCATGCAATTTCATTTTCCTTTGACACCTGCACAATGGACCTGGCAGTCTATATTTTCTTAAAAAACAACTCATGGGACATATCCCACATGTCTCAGGGAATTAGAACTTGTTGTCTTTATATGCACCAATGCTCCCTATCATTTTCAATGAGATATGTTGAAAGGTATCGGGCTTGGTTGTTGGCGCAGGGATTTGGTATATACGTTTTTTTGATATATGGTATGGATGTAAATCAATATTTTAAAAAAATATAAAATATATCACTAGTGCACACACCACCGTTTTTTAAACTTTTCATTTTTTATAATATATATATAAATATAATTTCAAAACTTTTGGTTCTAATATATATATATATATATTAAAAATGTTAACCATATATCAGCAAAAGGTGAAATTATATGAATATTTGGTAAACCTGGTAACTTTTTGGAATGCAGATGGGAAGACAAGACAAGGATCACATGGTTTCTGGTCAAAACTAAGAATAAGAGCTCATGCGACTCGACTCGATGAAGAATTAAAAGGCTATGACATAGGAAAATGAGCAAAGGGATTTGACAATTTTAGCACAAATTTGATAAGGGTGCTTAAAATTTTAGGAAAATGAGCAAAGGGATTTGACAATTTTAGCACAAATTCGATAAGGGCGCTTAAATTTTAAAGGAGTATTTTGAGTGCTAACAGAATATACTATTTGAGGCACTCTCAAGCGAACCAACTTCCAATAGATGTCTAGTTTGTCATCAACCCTTTAGTATCACTCCTTCCTGAAACTTTATCCCTCATATAGAAGAGAGAAATGCCACTCCTGATGCATGACCTACTATTTTTTTTGTTATAGTTTAAGCTTTGTTCAGTTTTGTAGGACAACTTTTAAGAGGATTTTGAACCCTCTATGTATATGTAGTTTTATTTTGCTTAGCATAGATTTAATTATAGAGACAATTTAGTATACTTTTTTCGGATCTTGGAGCCGACACTGGTTTCCTCTTTTTGGCAGGTCAGCCTCTAGGTTCCTCAGGATATGTAAGTTTTTAAGTTTTTGAAGGAAACATAAATTTTAATTTACAAAAATAAATAAATAATTATTAATCTCTTAATTATTAAAAAAATGTAAAAAAATATTTTACATTAACTAACAAACATACCTATGTGGAAATATACCTGTGCAAAGGTGCGAAGAAATCATCAAAACAAAAAGTCTGTGCACATAAGCAACAACACATTGCACATTGCAATATTAAATAATTAATTAATAATTAATTATTTAATAATTTACACATTGAATATTGTGCATTCCACATTAATAAATAATTATTAATATTTTAATTGTTTGTATAGGATTATATTAAAAACATAAAAAATCATTTCTACACCAATTAATAGAGATACATGTGTGGGGATAAGTAGAAAAATTATCAAAGAAAATATCTCCACACATAAGCAACAACGCATTGCACATTGCACATTGCTATATTGAACATCTAGTGCAATAGGTGCATCTACGAGTTTCAAAGTTTCAATGTACATGTACGACTATATTAAATAAATTAATTAATTCTTACAAGACTATATTAAATAAATAAATAAATTCTACAAGACTATATTAAATAAATAAATAAATTCTTACTTATTAATAAAATTAACTATTTAATAAATTGCACATTGCAATTATTTAATAAGTAACACATTCCATATTGTGCATTACAAATTAATAAATAATTGTTAATATTTTAATTATTTGTATATGACTATATTAAAAAACAATTAAGAATCTTATTTACACAACCTAATAACCATACTTGTGTGGGGTGCAGAGGTGTGGGAAAATTGTCAAAGAAAAATTCTCTAAGCAGCAGCACATTGCAATATTAAATAATTAATAATAACTTAATTATTGAATATTAAATATTAAATAATTAATAAATAATTAAATATTTAATAAATTGCACATTAATAAATTATCATTAATCTTTTAATTATTTGTATAGAACTATATTAAGAAAATTAAAAAATCATTTTTACACCAGATACTTGTGCAATGATATACTTGTGCAGGGATATGTTGACAAATGGTCAAACAAAAGTCTCCACACATAAGGAGCATTGCATTGCACATTGATATATTGAAGAGCATTGCATTGAACATTGTGATATTGAACATCTATCACAATAAGTGCATGTACGAATCTCAAATTTATGATGTACACTATATTAAATAAATAAATAAATTATTAATTATTAATAATAAATTGTACATTGCATATTGAACATTGCACACTAATAAAAATTGTTATTCATTATTTGTATAAGACAATATTAATAAATTTAAAAATCATTTTTACATATACCTATGCCGATGTGAAAACAAATAGTCAAAGAAAAAGTCTACGTTGCAATATTATTAACTAATACTTACCTAATAATATTAAATAATTAATAATTATTTAATTACTTAATAAATGACACATTACATATTCCTCATTACACATTGTAGGACTATATTAAAAAAATTAAAAAATCAAAGTCTCAAAGTTATGAAGTATGGGTACAAAATGAGTGTATTTTATTTACTAAGTGTTTGTTATCCTGGAGATTTATAATTAAATTAAAAAAAATCAATAATTATTTTTTATTAAATTAATGAATAATTATTAATCTTTAAATTACTTATATAGAAAAATATTAAAAAAATTAAAAATAAGGGATATACCTGTGGAAAGGTGTAGAAAAATTGTTAAAACAAACATATACGCACATAAGAATAAGTGCATTGAACATTGCAATATTGAACATCTGCCAAAATAGGTGCATATTGAACATTTTCTGCAACACGCACATGTATGAGTCTCAAAGTTCTGATGTACAGGTACATAATGGGTGTAAAATAAACTACAAGGAACTTTATGGCGACCTTCTTGGCATTGGAAAATTTCATAGTCTTCTTATGTAAAATCCATCTCTACAATTTAATAAAGATTTAATAAGCAAGAGATGTGTATGAACAGAAAAATGAAGTTGCAGATTATACATATTTGAACCCAACAGCCGGAAACAAATCGAGCAACCATGTTCCACCCAAATGTATATGCATTAAAACCAAATTACTTGTCCTGATCACCCCCTAGCTTGACAATGACTCCACAAGGGAAAATTGAGATCCACTCCTTAGCCATTGTACTTATGTACAATTCATAAAATAATTTTCCTAACACAATGGGTGCTCACCCAACAAATATTCCATCTCCACAAGATACTAAGCAATGTCTTGCCTCCCACATATGTTGTATATATCATTTTTCCTTTTCCTAGGACTTTTATTCAATCCATTTCCTTCCTTGGAAATTCATAGCTTTACAAATCCCTCATTTTTATGGGCTCCCAATGACAAAAATCCACTTTTGACACTTGTTAAAATCAAATATGAGTTAACAAAAACATGTTCCCCACTCACGGAGTCATAGTCAACTATTTTTAACTTAGATGTTCCATCTGTTTCCTGCATTAAATATATCAAAAATTTATATCTCTTACACCGGTCCATTGAACATGACAATTGAGAAGTTAGTTAAATATCTTAATCATACTAAGTACAAAAATCTGCAAGCATAAATGATGTAGAATACATAAAAAAAGTAGAACAGTTGGAGAAAAATAAAGGGAATTTGAAGAGTACAGATTTTAGTATTGATAAAAATTGACTACTAAAGTTAAAAAACATAATGCATGTACCAAATTATGTTGAATTAAAATTGATGATCCCAAATGAGTTGCATACAAATCCCTATTCTGGTCATCCTGGATATTAAAAAATGATAACAGCCTTGAGAAAACAATTTTATTGGCTTAATATGAAATCTGAAAAAAATGGATACTTATATAAATCCTTAGATTTTCAACAACTAAAGGATGAACATTACCATCCAGCAGGGTTATTACAACCTTTACCTATGCTAGAATGAAAATGAGAAATTATTTCGATGGATTTCATTACACGTTTGCCTAAAAATGAAAGACAAAATGATTAAATCATGATAGTAATTGATAAATTGAGTAAGTCTACTCACTTCATACCTATGAAATCTACTTACAAAGTTATTGATATCGGTGAAATTTTTATGAAAGAAATATATAGATTGCATGGAATTCCTAAAATGGTGATTTCAGATAGAGATGTCAAATTCATATCAAATTTACGGAATGAATTGTTTGCAAGTTTGGGAACCAATTTGAATTTCAGTACAAGTAATCATCCACAAACGGATGGACAAACAAAATGTACAAATCAGATTATCGAATATATGTTAAGAATGTACGTAAGAATGAAACCAACTAAGTGGGAAGAGTACCTACACTTAGTTGGTACTCCATATCACCCCCTAGCTTGACCATGACTCCATAGGTCATGCACTAGTGACATAATCTAAGTGACATGTTATCTCCTCTCCTTTTCCTAGATTGACCATGACTCCATAAGGGAAAATTGAGCTCCACTCCTTAGCCATTGTACTTTTGTACAATTCAGAAAATCATTTTCCTAACGCAATGAGTGTTCACCCAACAAATATTTCATCTCCACAACATACTAAGAAATGTATTTCCTCCCACATATGTTGTATATATCATTGTTCCTTTGCCTAGGACTTTTATTCAATCCATTTCCTTCCTTGGAGATTCATAGCTTCATAAATCCCCGATTTTTAGGGGTTTCCAGTGAAAAAACTCCACTTCTGACACTTGTTAAAATCAACTCTAAGTTAACTCAAACATGTTCCCTACTCATGGAGTCATAATAAACTATTTTTAACTTAGATGTTTCATTTGTTTCCTGCAATAAATATATCAAAAATTTATGTCTCTTACATCGATCTATCAAACAGGACAATTGGCAAGTCAAACTCTTGCTCAACAATAAAAAATATAGTAGTTAAATGTGTTAATAATACTAAGTACAAATTTCCATAAACGAAAATTATTTTCAAACAATAAAATACAATGTTTTAATTCTTGAGGATATTAAAATTATCAACAAAACAAAAAGTGATATTGATGACATAATTAAATCTGCAAGCATAAGTGATGCAGAGTACATCAAAACAATAGAATAGTTGCAGAAAAATAAAGGGAATTTGAATAGTACAGATTTCAATATTGATAAAAATGGACTATGAAATTCTAAAAACATAATGTATGTACCAAATTATGCTGAATCAAAATTGATAAACCTGAATGAGTTGCATAAAAATCGTTATTCTGGTCATCCTGGATATCAGAAAATGATAACAGCCTTGAGGAAACAATTTTATTGGCCTAATATGAAATCTTAAATGGTTGAATACTTATCTAAATGCTTAGATTGTCAACAGGTAAAGGCTGAACATTACCATCCAACAGGGTTATTACGACCTTTACCTATGCCATAATGGAAATGGAAAATTATTTCGATGGATTTTCATTACATGTTTGTCTAAAACTCAAAGACAAAATGATTCAATCATGATAGCAGTTGATAAATTGAGTAAGTATACTCACTTCATACCTGTGAAATCTACTTACAAATTTATTGATATCACTTAAATTTTTATGAAAAAAATACTTAGATTGCATGGAATTCCTAAAATGGTGATTTCATATAGAGATGTCAAATTCAAAACAAATTTCTAGAATGAATTGTTTGCGGGTTTGGGAACCAATTTGAATTTCAGTACAAGTCATCATCCACAAACAGATGGACAAACATAACATACAAATCATATTATCAAAGATATGTTAAGAATGTACGCAAGAACGAAACCACCTAAGTGGGAAGAGTACCTACACTTAGTCGAATTCACATACAATAATGGTTATCAAGCATCAACGAAAATGAATCCCTTCGAAGTTTTATATGGAAAAAAATGTACAAATCCAATCAGTTGGGATGACCCAGTTGATCGAATAATGGTTGGACTTGAAATTCTCCAGGGAATGAAACAGATGGTAAAAAATGTGCAACAAAATTTAAAGGTTGTGCAAGATTGACAGAAAAGTTATGCAAATCAGAAAACACGACACCAAGAATTTAATGTTGGAGAACACGTGTACCTTAAAGTCAAAGAAAGAAGGATTTCATTAAATCTAGGGAACTGTTTCAAGATGACACCATGATTTTATGGTCCATTTGAAGTCTTAACTCGAATTGGACCAATGGAATTCCAACTAGCACTCCATGCTAATTTAAAAGTTTATAATCTTTTTCATGTTTCATTATTGAAAAAATATATTCATGATCCTACTCACATCATTGATTGGAACATGGTGCAATTGGAACCAAAAGGAGAGTTCCAAGTCGAACCTCTATGCATTTTGGAAAAGAAAGAAACACTACTTTGGAACAAAGCCATCACCCAAGTAAAGGTGCAATGGAAGTAGTTTAGCCCCGAGGAGGCTACCTAGGAGCTAGAAGATGAAATTATGAAATCATATCCATCTATATTCCAAGTGATGAATGGAAGGAAAGAATAACACAAAGGACAATGCTAAATTTAAGGGGGAGGGGATGTAATATCCTCAAGAATTAAACATTTTAATTTTGGAATAATTTTCATTTATGGAAATTTGTACTTAGTATTATTAAGACACTTAACTTTTATATTTTTATTTATTGAGAAAGAGTTTGACTTGCCAACTTTCATTTTTTGGTTTTAACAAGTGCCAGAATTGGATCTTTGTCACTGACATCCGTCTTGTGCGTAAGAAGGATATATACAACTTATGTGGGAAGAGGGATGTTGCTTAGTGTGTTGTGGGAGAAATATTTGTTGTGTGACCACTCACAATGTTAAACAAATGATTTTCTAGACTATACAAAGGAACATTGGTTAAGGAGTGAAGCTCAATTTTCCCTTATGGAGTCATGATCAGGAGAGGGGGTGATCAGGACAAGTAAATTGGTTGTTCTACATCTATGGTTGGGTGGAATGTGGTTGTTCCATTTGTTTTCAGTTATTGATCTACATCTATGATTGGGTAGAACATGATTGTTCCATTTGTTTTCGGCTATTGATTTCAGATATATATAATCTCCAATTTCAATTTTACATGAGGACTGTGAATAATAAAAGGTAGAATTATAACTTGTTATTATTGGTAATTTATCATCATCTCTCCGATAAATATAAATCTACTATGAATATAATTGAATATAGGTATTACATAAGGTTAATTAATTAATTTTTTTTTATCAGATATAAAATCTAAAAGTTTCATATTCAATTCAGAAATAAGAAAGGGAAAATGGAAAATACAAATATACTTATGCAAGAGAGTATTTACCAATAATAATCCCATTAATTTGACTTCTGTCTATAAATTGAGAAATCAAGTATACAAATAGGAAATGATCTTTACATTTTTTTTTTTAAATACCTTTCAGTACCCTTTAAGAGAGATTTTTTTTTTTTTAAGAAATACAAGGTAAAACTATATATATATATATATATATTCAATCTTCCTAACCGTAGATAATTCTTTCGAATTATAAAAACAAATAAAACATTAAAATTATTTCGAAGGGAAACAAGTTGCACCGGAACTCCAATACTTCTAGACCAGTATTGATCTTCAGGGCATATTAATGAACTTTAACCTACAGTCAAAATAACCGAGATTAGTAAAATTACACAAAAAGTTAGTTGAAATTATAAATATTTAACTCGGGTTAGTTGACTAAGGATACAAGAACTGTGGAGTATTTTTCCTCGACGACCTGATGGGTTTCCTCGAAATAGTAAAGGAACCCATCATTAACATATTACCCAAGTAAAGGTACTGCTATATGTATTAAAATAGAGAGAGTTAACTAAACAATGAAGGAATTATAATAATTAGTATTCTCTAGTTAGCTGGCCAGTATTAATCCTTTGAACTAATGTCAATAGACCACCAGAAGTTTGGGAAAGGAAATATTTCAACCTTTTAACTTCAAGAAATTGTGAAAATGCTATAACAACGAGTCTGAGATGCATTGCCTATTCCGTAGTACAGAATCACAACAAAATAAAATATTCCCTCTCTGGGAGAATCTTTCTGTAGATTGACATGAGTATTTTGGTAAGAAAAATAGGAATTGATATCAATATACAACTCTGTTATTTTTGAAAGACTCAAATACAAAAGTTGTACATATTTTCTGTTAAGACTGAAACACCGAAACAAGGCATTATGTTGCTTCCTTTTAATAAATTTTGAAGGAGATTGCGTACCCTTCGCAACAGATCTCTTAGGATTAAGGCTATGAATTAAAAATCAATAACTGTAGCGACATTATTCAGTACACCATATGACACCATAACCAGACTATATCGATTCTCCTTTGATTAAAGGGAATGGCATTGGTGAACCATAAGGATTACTTTCTACCGGTACCTAGACCCTTGCCATGTATTGATACATGGATATTACGTCTAAGCACCTCGATCTTTAACTGTGCAAAGTCTTGGGGTTCTCCAGTTAGTTTGCAGGCCTTTAAAATAAAGAGTAAAGTCTGAAGAGAAGTCTCCCAACAAAGAAAAGACATGCACAGGATTTCTAGCAATACCACTACATTTTCATAGATCGTGTTTTTTTCACAAGAATAAATACATCCATGTAAAGTTATGGAGAAGATATTTCACCATTGAGAGCTTCTCCCATCTAGTAAAACCCTTCACCAAGCTACAAATCTTTTACTTACAAACATGAAATAAAGGAGGTCTAACCGAGCATTACTGGAAGAATCCTCAATTTAAAACCAATAATGACTTACATGTCAACTTAATGTATATTTTTGGGCAAGGTGCACCCTTTGGAATTTAGACCCATGCTCCACGATCTATGAACCCGGACGAACAGAGGATGGAAGGGAAACACAAACTTGGTAAGGGATTTTACTGACTGGGAGATAAAAAAAAACTCTACGCATGCCAACATCAAACTTCATAGCCAGCAAAAATAGAATGAAAACTCGGGCTGCCAAGGTAAATATTTTCTTGGAATACCCTTACCCAATACACACGAAAAACAAGATAGTTCTCAAGCCCTTAACCTAGTACGATTATGGAGCACTCTACAATATGCAACTCCTCGAAGGCTGCGAGCCATGTGACATTGCATGGGTGGAATTGTAGGATTGGTCCAAAGCCTTGAGTTACTACATTGTGAGTACAATCAGTTTATACGATAGTGGTAGTATACTTCCCTATCACTGAATCAAAATACAAAGCTCCAGTTGTAAGCCAACATCCGCATACGATTTATCCGTCGAGTCAAGGGTAAACTACCTTAGTGTTTGTCTTTTGATAACCGGCTGATTAAATAAACCCTGGAAAATACTCCTACGGTTTGAATAATGATAATGAGGATTATTAAGGTCCACTAAAACGGAATATGTCTAGGCCAAGGGGTGTTTAACTTGCACTTCTTACATACATCAAGAGATTTAATCCTAAGCCAGATATAAATATAAGTTGATACATTATGTGGTAAATAATTCAAACACCTAGTCTCAACTATTTTTCCAAATGCTAAAGAAGTATAAGTAAGCAAACTATTAATTGCTTAGTGGTTGAAGAATTGAGAGGCTAATAGTTTTTTTTGGCTAAAAATAATATATATATATATATATATATATATATATATATATAAGAGGTAATAATGGGAAGTTTATTTTGTTGTAAATCTTTGTTTTACATCTAAGATAAATTCTTAATGACTACTAGATAAATTTATTATTTGTAAAGAAAGAAAGGAAAAAGGAAAAATTTTCTTGTAACAATAGTTTTTTTAGTATGAAATGATGGGGTATATTACATATACACTTCATGGTACTCATATTTACACTTACTAGTAGACCATCAATGAACAAAGTTGCCTATATCTACACGTCTTGGTAGACCATCCATGAACCAAGTCCTATCGTTGCCTTCTCCCTCTACCACAAAGACCATTGATTCAATATTGCCTACTATGAGGCATGTGGATGTGTATACCATGTGAAGTGGATTACTTAACTTGTTAACATGAGTCTAGTTTTGACCCTTTTTAAAGCATTAAAGGTTTAAAAAGGTAATGATATACATTAAAAATTTGGTCTAACTATTTTTAAATTCAATTATCACCCTAGTTATCATCCTCTCAAAAATTATCATGGACCACTTATTGCTCTATTTCTTTCTAATTCTACTACTAATAAATATTTTTTCCTTTTCCTTCTAGTACATCAAAATTTATTTTAGAAAATATCTAGTAAATGTGCTTAACTTTAGTTTGAAATCAATGATTATATATATACATGAAAAAAAATAACTACAAAATTCAAACAAAATAGAAAAAAAATACTAATTACAAAATCTACACAAAACGGACTAAACCATAATGAATATTAATAAAATAGAATACACTTAAAGTTAAATGAATATTCTATAAAATAAAATAATTGTAGGAGATTCAAACGCTACCCTATTTTAGAATAGTAGGAAATAATTATATGCTCCTTATTCATATGGTTATGAATAAAGTTTTTTTATCAAATTCATTGAGTCGTGTTAAAGCATTAAAAATTAACAAAAATCTGATATGTGGATGATTATTCAACCTTATATTTAGATTTAAGAACAAAATCTCTTCACTATATAGTATTATGTGTGATGATATTTGCTCCAGTGGTATGAGGAAAATTTGTATCCTAAAGCATTTTTAAGATATTGGCTCTTAAAATTCATTAATTTTATTTTTCTTTTATATAATTATTATATTTTTTATAAATAATTTAACCTACAACATTTTAAGCTCTTCATTGTATAGTAATATGTTAACATTTGTAACTATTAAGTTTATTAGTTATGTTTAATGATGTTCGCTTCACTGGCATGAGAAAAATTTTAAGTTGAAAAACTTAAAATTCATTAATTTTATATTTCTTTTAAGTAATTATTATATTTTTTATAAATAATTTAACACACAACATTCTAATTTCAGAATTTAATGTTAATTTCAAATCTATATAGACATATTTTTATTTAACACATTTCCTTTCAATTTTATTGAAGATTTATTTTATAGAATAAATAATAATTTGTTGACGATTTGTTTCAAAGAATTTTGTTTCCTTCAATTATAACAAGAGACTCTTTTATGAATATATTTTAAATAATTTTGATACGTAATGCCTCACCACTTCACAAGGAACATGATTTTTAGGAACATAGGCTAATGGAATTTTGGTATTGGTATTACACTAGTACATATTGTAAAAAATCCGACGTTTTATTTGCGGCGGTATGAACAAAATTGTCCATATTGTCGCAAAATAGAGGAAATTAAAAAAAAAAAAAAAAAATCATGTTGGCCAATAACGTCGGTCTTGCCACGTTGACGTCTCTCTTTCCACGTTAACGTCACTCTTTCCATGTTTTCCACTGGAACGTCTCTCTTGAAATGTTTGTGAAGATATATGTCGCAATTCCGTCGTTTTGGAAACTAGTTTTTCCCCTCCAACGGTCACCTTAGTATGTTCACCAAGTCAAAATACCAACGGTCACTTAGGACTTTTTTACGTCGGAATTGCGACCTTACAAAATCTATAAATATGTTGCATTTGACGGATGTTGCGACAAGTTTGCTATAATAACGACGCTTCAAAAAGGGTTTGCGGGTCTTCTCGGTGAATAAAAAATAGATATTTGTTTCATTATAAATCTGTGGGGAAGAATGTTAGAAAACATTAGAGTTGAATGGGTTCAGTGTCATTCAACATGCCATCTTCAAAATCTTACTTCTTGATCTTGTTTGCATCATAACGTTTCACCATAATATTGAACATTTCTCATTTAAATATTTCACAAAGCATGTTCTTCTCTAGTCTCTCCAATTCTTCCAATCATTTTTTAAAATATTCCGTTGTCTATATCCTCTATGTTACTTCTATTTACAAGGATAACACCTAGTTTTCTATCGACATTATTGCTTATTTGTCAAAGGTTTTTACATTTATCATTTCTTCCATGTTGTCCT
>JZKD02S0914443.1:334637-362257 GCA_000966675.3 Picea glauca
TTGTGCTAGCCAAAGGATACAAAGCAATACCTGCAATGACTTCAAGTTGTATTATTGATGATATAATTGTTTGCTAAATGTCAAACAAATTGTCAGAGGTTTCAATGAAGGCTCTAGAATTTCTGTTGCTTAGCTATCTCATTTGTATATAGGATCTTGTATTGGATAGCACTTGTTTTGACATACCCAAGAAAGTACAGTATTATTTTGAACCTATCTAAAAACAAGGACTTACTCTCTAGTATATTTTTGTAGTCTTATTACGCATGATTGCACTTGAGCTTTTGGACTTTAGCTCAACAATTGTGAGTTTGTGTGATAACACACCCGAGACATATCCTAGTGATCCTAAACCTCATTAGACAAGACCCCCCTTGGAAGTTATTCCTCCTCCTCAACCAACCTTGCCTAAGATCGATGATATAGATTTAAATATTGATATGGTTAGTATCTTAGCAAAGGTTAATGTACATGTCCCTCTCAGTATTGATATTGTATTTTTTTTTTAAATACCTACAACACAGTCGTTATTGAGACATCTTGGAGTGTCACTCCCATAGCAACCACGTCGGAGATGATACCTCTTAATGTCTCTCTTGCCACGTTCTAGACGTCTCTCTTGCCACCTTCAAGATGTCAGTCTTGCCACGTTCAAGACATCTCTCTTGCCACGTTTAAGAAATCTCTCTTGCCACGTTCAAGACATCGGTCTTGCCACGTTCAAGACGTCTATCTTGCCACGTTCCAGACGTCTCTCTTGCCATGTTTAAGACGTCTCTCTTGCCACGTTCAAGACATCGGTCTTGCCACGTTCCAAACATCTCTCTTGCCACATTCAAGACGTCGGTCTTGCCACCTCCAAGACGTCGCAATAACGACGAAATCTATGTCGTCGGAAAAGAGACTTCATGTGAAACGAAGTTTGAGGGGGTCCGTTGTTTGTCGTTCTCCCGACAATATAAAGTGGCAATTGCATTGAACGCGCCGTCGGAATTTGACCCAAATGTACTAGTGTTAGTATCTTCAAGATGTTAACATGCAATGTTAGAATTCAAAAGTATGCATGAATTCAAATCTATGTACCAAAAGCTTTTTGGCAAGGACATAGCCACTACACTCACACTTGTTTGATAATATATTTAACATCAACTCATTCACATTAGTAAAGTGGTTGATACATGACTCCATTTTTATCCTTAAATTAATAACACCTATGATAATATATCTACCACTTTACTAATGTGGTTCTACTAATATTTACATGATTTGATACATATGTATATTTACCTTATATTTACATAATTTCATATGTATCTTATATGGTATAAAGATGAGACATCTCTACTATTGTATCACTTAGATAATTGATTTCATGTTGGTTTAATAAAAGTATAACAAGTGAGTTGAGATTGACCAGGGATGATCCTTTGATAGAACACACTTGAATGTCACTATATAAAAAAACGTAGCAGGTGTGTAATGTTCATGCGAGGCCAGGTCCCTTTAAAGTGTTGTATTGAACATGTAACCCTCTATAAATAACAATAACTATTGAATATGTCACCACCATGTATAAATAATAGTATATCCTTTTCTTCTAAAATAAACTAAATAATTGAGCCAAACAGTTATCGTGAATCACGCTTTAACATAATTTAATAGACAAAATTGTAAATACCTTCTGACCGAAAAGAGATAGAGTAAGCTAATCTAATGGTAAATTTAATATTTTCAAGGTTGGAAGTTTTGATATGAATTTCAAAAATATTTGAGATATGATCATAATTCTAATAAGAGCCCAATTAAAATTTGTATATATCGTGTAAGTTTTCTTATTTTTTAATTTTATATTTTAGATGGGCAAGATACACGATCCATAAAAATTCTTCAACAACCCAAAAACATTACTAGAAAATAAAAAATGGTTCCAAACGGAACTATGTAATCAATTGCAGAAATCGAGGCAGAAAGAAATGAGTTGGTTTTGGAAAAGGCACATAGTCATTAGATCACCAACAAAACCCAAATGTCTTTGTATACTCTCTCAACGGCTGTTGAATTTTAATTTATTCATTCGAAATGTGTATATAGCCATTGCAGCATTGTAAATGTAAATGCGTCGAATATGTAAGATACGATGTCAGGAAATACAACTAATAATCTGAGGTTAATGGTGGAATGCGATTACATGTGGCATGCAGCGATGTAAAGTTCATTTTTTATTTCATAATATATTAAACATAATCTCTTCGATTTTCATGGAGTATTGTAAATAGGTAATATTAGGGTTACGGTTTAGGAGGCAAGACTTAAGTTAGGGTTTAGACGGCAAGACTCTTTGATCAATCCTATGGGATGTTAATAGCAAACAGGAGAATGAAAACTAAGAATGAAAACATTGTAAGCATAAAACCAATAAATTTCAATAGATTGCTGGCATGGGCATAACGTTGCATTGCATTACAAGGATTAGTGCTCACTCTAAAAACGCGTTTTTCGGCTCTGAAGCTCCCAATTTGCACAAGAAAGCAATTTGAGAATCATGACATTGCACCCTTTAACTAAGCGAATCCTGTAGGAGGGCTCAACTCTATGGTAATCTACGCTGTTATAGCCAAAAGGAAAAGATCATTCTAGACATCGGTATAAACTTTATCATAAAAAAGAACACAGACAAAGATATATACATACATCATAATAGAACAAATCCTTATTCTCAAACCGAACCGTGTGATAGTTCACTAAGAGGAATATAAGGTGTCTAGAATCCCCAAAGCTAGGTCTCGTGTACATACTAAAATTTTCATTCAACATCCCATCACATGATGAGAAACCGTTCAAATAAATCCCTTCCCTTTAAAACACATTACAGACTAGAAAGAACCATACTATGTGTCGAGTTGTGATTAGAGGAAACAAACCCGCCATTAGATTATTGAACACCATAGACACAGTAAAAACATATGGTGAGATATGCGAGCAGCACGCACCATAAAAAGACGATAAAGGAAAGGGGTTGCATGCATACTTATTAACAATAAAGGAAAGGGGTTCCATGCACACTTATTAACATGAGTAACACCGACATAACAGGCCTCACATAATAAGAGCAATTTTTATTTTTTTTATATGTGTGTGTGCGTAGGAAGGTAATAATGACATTATACTTAACATTGCAACATGACAACGAACACTACGCATGTAACTCATGCAACAACAACATAACGGCCTAACATAAAGGCACATCAAGCACCTGGAAGCAAAGTACGACATTCAACCGATGAAGAAATAAGAATGATTACCCGCCCGTCCTACCCTGCAATGGTTAGGACCTCCAGGGCACATAAGCAACGCTCAAGCCCAAGTTCCCATCGATTTTGACCATTTAAGGTCTCAGGGCTGGCGACTGTTCTGAGGAACAAGGAGGTATCTACATCCTGTCCAACACAAGTAGACCAAGCCTACTAAGCTAAGGACAATCATCCTAACAATCCAACATTAATTACACAAGTAGCTAGAACCCTTACAGTGAGCAAACCAAGCGCATTTAAATATTTACAAAACCAAGTACAAACATTAATTTAAAATAACAACAACACCCTCGCCATGAAGCACAAGCTAAAAGCGACTTCATTCGACAACCCAACCCATCAACCAGACTAAACTAGTCAAGATTACCATCTAATTAAACATGGGTTACCATCTAGACATGGCACGTCTAAATGCAATTTGTCTTTGATGTTCAATCTAATGTACTCTTATTACAATTCAATTTTGAGAAATTCTAAATTATAAAATGTCATCAAGGTACCATCTACCTTAGCCATAAGGGCACATCACTTAAGCAAGTCTGACCTTCAAATTAGAAGCCCAACCACAAAATTCTTCATCAAGTGAGGATTGAGATTCACTTGCAAACGACATCCTCATCACTGCTAAAGTGCTTGAATAATAATAATCTTCCATACCATAATATAATTAATATAATAATGCTACTAATATTAAACTCAGGCATAATGCTTCAACTCAAGCATAAATTATAATTTAAACACACTAAAATGATTAAAGCCATTGATATTACACAAAACATATTGCAGGATATTACTTTCACTGTATAAAATATAATTTAAGCATTTTTAAAGGAATTCATGTGATTAATATTCATTATGGCATAATGCGGTGTATCCCTTATAATTTAACACATTAAAAATTTATGCCATTAATAATACGCCGACACAATGCAGTGTATTCTTTACACTGTATAAATATAATTTAAACACCTTAAAAAAGATTCCTTTACTGTAATGATGCACATGCATAATGCGTAATATTAAACCCAGACATAAATTATAATTTAAACAACTAAAATGATTCAAGCCATTGATATTACACTCAACATATTGCAGGGTATTACTTTCACTGTATAACATATGATTAAGCACTTTTAAAAAGGATCCCTTACTGTAATTATGCATAGGTCAAACATATTCCTGTCTAGTTAATGCAATGACACACATGCGTAAAGATTCCCATCGAGAGTTTAAAATGAAACTGTCCAAGGATTTAAAGGAAACATCAAAATTAGAAACGCTCATGGATAAGAGTTGGCAGGGCGTTGGTAAAGGTATGCAACAGTAAAAAGGAGGTCGAGAGGAAGGTAAGAGCATCAAAACACACAGAGGGATAGAGGTAGTTTCGCTGAGTGAGGGGAGAATGTCAGCGCAGAGCATTGAGGGAGATTCGTTGTGTGACAATGACAAAATCAAAAATCTAGGCAATCTTCTTTTTATCTCACTGGAAAATAACAAATGAAATTACATGCAATCCCCAAAATAAAAAACGAATATTACATGCCATCCCCGAAAAACAAAACGAAGTTGCATGCATCCCATTCTCAACCGACAAGGCAAACTCAAAATTGTTGTGTACGAAACATGAACACCAAGCCTCATCTGAAGGAAAGCTACAGGAACACAGTCCATCATTTAAGGAAAAACGAAGTCAAAGCTTGAAGGAAAAATTGGTCATTTAAAGCAAATTTCAGTCACATTAACAAGGGCATATCGTGGTCAATTAAGGAAGCGACTGAGTCATCTGTTTAACAACAAATCGAGGGTGTGCAACATCCAATTCATTCAATCTCCCTAGCATCCATTCGAGGGAATTTTCAACATCTCTGTCATTCATTTAAGAAGAAAAAAAAAATCGTGGGCAATCAATCGACAAACGGTCAACCTTTCAAAGGGAAAAACATGGGCATTCAACAGCCACTCAGTCACATTTTTCTAAAAGGGAAATCATGCATAGGGAACACCAGGTTATGCTGCGAGGGAGGTGTCCAAGGCAAAGCTAAATTGACCATCAAATAAAGAGCAGAGTTAAGATTTACATCTATCACAGCTACATTCGCTGAAGTAGTATTTTTACATCATTACCTTATTGAACGTAGAGTTAAGATTTACATCTATCACAACCTACATTCGTTGAAGTAATCCCTTTTTTTACATCATTACCTTATTGAACGCAGAGTTAATATTTACATCTATCACAAATTACATTCGTTGAAGTAACCTTTTTACATCATTACCTTATTGAACGCAGAGTTAAGATTTACATCTATCACAAATTACATTCGTTGAAGTAATCTTTTTTACATCATTACTTTATTGAACATAGAGTTAATATTTACATCTATCACAACCTACATTCGTTGAAGTAATCCCCTTTTTACATCATTACATTATTGAACATAGAGTTAAGATTTACATCTATCAAAAATTACATTCGTTGAAGTAATATTTTTACATCATTACCTTATTGAACGCAGAGTTAATATTTACATCTTGGGATACCAATGTAAAAATGTTGACAACAGTAAGAGAACGCCAAGGCCATAAGGATAACTCATCAAAAGGATCGTAGGCTTCTATCAGTCAAGGCACAGAAAAATAAACAACAAGGAAGCAAGATAATCCATACGCAGAGGTCGTACCGGAAGGCGCAAGTCAAACAATCACGCAAGAACATCAACAAAGGTAGTTGGCTGATAGGTTCGCCTTCACTTCATCATCCTCGCACAGAAAAGTAGGGCGTTGAGATCCATAGGTCTTTTAACGCTAAGGCAACGACCGTAGATCAGGCTCCTCGCCGACTACTCAGGCGAGGAATGGTGAGCTAGGGACGAAGGCTAAACAACCTCAAGGTCACAATCAACACCACAGGGCAGTCACAACATGCGGGAAAATGAAGGCCATGGGAGTCAACAACTATCGAGTTAGGCTAAGGAAAGTTTCAATCACCAATAAAAAAAAACATCATTTTACCTTTCCATTAAATAAGTAGATCCAAGCATAAGTCCTAATAAATTCTACCATACAACATGAAGAGAGTGTACCATTGCCTGATCGCCCACTCTGAATGGCATCCCACGCGCTCCGTGCAATCCTTGCTCGTCGACCGTTGAGACTTCACCGGTACCTCCCAGCCAATGCTAGGGGTACTCTTCTTCCCCCTTAGCCCCCCGAACCACAAAGGGGCCACACACACTCTCCAAAGATTTTGACTAGCTCACAACTCGCCTCTCAAGATCGAGCTACCACTCCTCACCGAGCTGGGTATCCCAACTCCCACAAGTAAATCAGTCAAGTAGATATTTCTGCAGCGTAACATTATGCAAACAAAAGATCGTCCTTCATCCTTCTTCCTCCTTCATTATATAGAGTTTTGAACTTCCTTTCTTTCCTAAAATATCATTTAGTTAAAGTTTTAAAAATAAATTCCTAAAAATTCCTCTTTGTACAAGTGTCCCCCGTTCCCTACAATCCTCCATAAATTAATTTCTTTAATTAAGTAATTATCTCTATTTCCCTCACCCACCTAGAGTTACTCCTAGAATCACTCCTAGGTGTCCCCAAATTCTCTTATGGGTTTTAATAGCTTTCCCTTTTATTAAATTGCTAGTTCAGTTTAAATTAGAAAGTTCTTAAATGGTAGATTCTTTACTAAGTTTGACTTTCCACTTTTAACTTTATGTTCCCCCTTTTCCCTCGATTTTTTTTATGTTTACCTCTTTTCCTAGTTTCCTAAAATTTTAGATTTTTCCTCTTTCCCCTTTTTACTTAGAACTCAAAAAAAGGCAAGTGTGGAATTTTAACCCTTTTTCCGTTTTATCATTTAATTAGTATATTTTACATTATCAATAAGATAATACAATTAATTCCAACAATTTTTTTTTTTATGAATAATTTAAATTTCTTACTCCCCTCGTGTTACAAGATTTTACGAAGATCATAATTATTATTTAAGTTGTTTTTATTTTAATTATTATTATTTTATTTCTTTATATTTTTTTTAAAGGTCGACAAAATTTTACTACTAGCGTAATTTAGACTTAGACCTTAAATTTTTTACCGAGTGACATTTAATTAGGGAAATTGTTTTAAAATTTACTTAACATGTTATTCATCTTAAGACCATCTAGGTTCATCCCTTTATCATCAACAACGCGAAGTTCCCTTCAAGACGCACTAGGTGCTCTAAGGGTGCCCCTCGCCTCATCTGTTCCCTTGCGTGACGTGCCCTTCAAGATGCACTACGTGCTCCAAGGGTGTCCCTCACCTCTTGACTGGTTTGGTAGACATCAATAACCCTTGGAGTCAACACTCCGCCAGGCGAACTTGTGGGAGACTAAGGGCCTCTAAGGAATAAATCTCCCACTTTATTATGCGCCCCTTAGAATCATCGTGAGTGACTATCGCAGTCTTCCCTCATGGCATCGTGGGTCCTCTCGAACTAGGTAATCGTTAACCTACAGTTCGAGCCAGGGAAGGAGTGCTAGTAGGATGTGGCAGGGCTGTTGTCCACACCTCTCCCTCAACATCTCTAGTAGTCGTGTGTGACCCCCTTACTCCATATGTGAGTCTGATCGAGAAGCTATCGTCAGCTTGCATCATCAACAAATCATGTCAGAAATATCCATATCATATCATCCAGTCAGATGCACTAATATCACAGTAAAACAATCAAACCCCAATGGAACACTCCCTGACTCGATCCAAATTCCAAGGGGTTCCATCGATGCCTCTGCATCCTCAAGGTTCAAAATCCTACACACTCAGTAAAACCGAGTCAATAGCACCTGTCTATGTCAATGTAGTAAAACAACATGTCATCAACCCATAATGCCTCATAATCAAAATCAAAAGTTTTAATAGCATAATAATCTGGATCACTTGCAAGCAAGTCTCCTCAAAGAATAAGTTCGCTCAGTGCGCCAGAGCGGGATGTTACAGTGGAGGACGCCCCAATAACCCTAGGAATAGTAAAAGAATTGCAGTAAAAAGTTTAAATGCATGCCATACCCAGTAAAAAACCTAGGAGTAGTAAATAAAGTCATTAATAACAGATGAACTATTATTATGTTAATCACATTAATCACTTTTTTGAATGACAAACAACCATGTTTTTTTTATACTAGGAAGTTTATAGTTGAAATCTTAGCCTTTGATTTATTGTTACAGCAATGAATTTTTAGAGCATATCAAATGATATCCACATAAATCACTTAAATCACTTCTATGATTAAAATATCATTAATTATGATTCTTTTCAATAAGTATATGCCTATATACTTAATAATATCTTTAATTTTCATGGAATATTGTAAATAGGAAGAGTATTTTATCAACCATATGGAATATTAACAATAAATAGCAGAGTCAAAACTAATGAAAACATCGTAAGTAGAAAATCAATAAATTTCAATAGATTGTTGGCATGTGCATAACCTTGCATTGCAGGGATTCGTGATGCTCACTGTACAAACACGTTTTCATAAAAAAAAACATTTAACATAAAAATAACATGCGCAAATTGATATAACACGTTTTCATAAAAAAGAACATGCACAAATTGATATTCAACTCCTTTTCTCAAACCAAACCTAATGACAAATATCCAGAATGAATATAGTGTGTCTAGAATCCCCAAAGCCAAGTTGCTTGTACAAATAATTTTTTCCCTCAAAAGAAGGTGTTGTTAGAACCAATTGTGTGCCATTTTCCAATGTGCTTAGAGATTAAATGGATGTCACCGTTCATCATCCCATCACATGATGAGAAACCATTCAAATAAATCCCTTCCCTTCAAAACACATTACACGATAGAAGGAATCGTAATGTTTCTTGAATCATGGGAAGAGGAAGTGGAATGCACAGTAAAAAGATAGGGTGAGAAGTGGAATGCATGTCAAAAAAAAAGTGGAAGATGCATGTCACGTACAATAAATAAATAAATTGTCCATTAATAACAGATAAACCATTATTATGCTAATCACTTTAATCACCCATATTTTTGTGGACAAATTATCATGATTTGTGATGTAAAAAAGTCAATATTTGAAATCACAACCTTTCATTTGTGGTTACAAAGAATATTTGAAGGATATCAAATCATATCAACATAAATCATGTGTATGAGTAAAAGTTCATTAATTATAGTTCTTTTTAACAAGTGTACACTTATCATCATAAATATTTTACATATTCATTAAAATAAAATTTATTTATTCGAACTTCATTGTACGAATTCATATTTATGTAATTATGTTTGTGTCTTAATGCAATCACTTATTCACTTATTTTTTCTTCAACCCCCATCTCATTAGATGACCAATTTACTGATGAAAAGTTTTTGGTCCAACGAAAATTATATTTATAGTATGTACATTATTTATAATATCTATCACATGGATATCCTACAATTCATGTTATCTATTTATCATATAGTTAGTGTTATCTTATTTGTGAGTGTCCTTAGATCATTTTAATTTGGCTCGAAAAACTACAATTGATTAAAAGTTTTTGTTCCAACGAAAATTATATTTATAGTATGAACATTATTTATAATATCTATCACATGGATATCCTACAATTCATGTTATCTATTTATCATATAGTTAGTGTTATCTTATTTGTGAGTGTCCTTAGATCATTTTAATTTGGGTGGAAAAACTACAATTTATTCTGGTTGAATCATAGATTTTAGGTTAAAATTGTCTCACTAAAAAGATATGGAATAAATTATATATTTCATATGTCAAAATAATGTTTTTATGTCCACAAGGTTGAATAAAAATCCTCAATAGAAAATAGTTTTGGTTTCCTTTCCTTATTCTAGATGAGTTGGTTGTATATAAGTTGAATGTATGTAACATTGCATTAAGAATCAACCGATTTTAAAACATTTTATTGTAGATTCAAAAGTGGTGACTCTTGATTTCCTGTCCCTATTTTAGTTGGGTTGGTCATATATAAGTCGAAAGTATCTAACAATGCATTAATAATTAATCGATTTTAAAACATTTTCCTGTAGATTCAAAGCAAATTTCCTTTTTTGAGGTTCTATGCATCACTATTTGATCACCTAATGAAAAAAAACCATCCAACAAATTATAGATCAATACTCAATACCAACATACAAATAGAATAAATTAATGTATTCGATCCAGGTGGATATTGGTGGCCGCCCACCTATTCCATATTTCAACTAGCTCATCTGGATAATTTTCAGTTCAACACATTTCTCTATAATGGGGACAATTCTTTGTAATTGTGGTTTCTATACTTACGGGGTTGTCTTGAAGCCCTACACAACATCCAGGTGGATATTGGTGGTCTCCCACCTATTGCAAGTGACATATTTTGGAAGTTTTCGTATTAATACATCTTTATGTACTTCGAGGGTCGTTTTGGGGCTCTAAACAAGGTTTTCTTGGATTGCTATAGTCAAACTATAGACATAGTTAGAGTTTGATGGAATAATGTGTAGTTCTCAAAAATACCTTTCAAACGAGCTATCATGCGCCTAAAACGAAGATCGTATGAAAAATTTATGACTCTGGGAAGTTAATGTACTAACTTACCCCAACGAGGCCCACATGACTTTTGGTGTTTCATTTCCTAGGGTTAGGTTTTTGAATGTCTAAGGTTTTGATATTCATGTTTATCATAAAAATTCCTTCAAAGCCTCATTGTAATCATCTTCTTGCAAATGAGAATAGTTGTCACATCTCTTCTCAGAGATAAAGCTCCCACCATTCTAGTGAGTTTTGTAGTGTATATTTTTACAGTCTCTATACAATTTTTTCATTAATAGAAATAACGTATTGTTGTATCTCTCGGTCTCTGGAAATTTTTATGAGTATTTCATTGTAATATCTTTTCTTTCATTTCATTCCAAAAATAATCTGGATCAATGGTATCAATTGAGGCTACTCTAAAATCATTTTTCAGTGCATTTCCTCGACGAGGTCCAAGTATAGAAAGTTGGGTCTCGATCTTGTCTCTATTGATAAAAATTTCTCTCGCACGCACAAGATACCCTCTATGGAGACAAAAAAAAAATGGCAAAGCAGAAGATTCTATTAATTTGTTTCTTGAAAAAGCTCTCATGCAATAAAGGGATGAAATAATGGATAATTTTCCCACATCCTTCAATGCCTTCCAACAACAATAAGTGCATCTTAATCGAGTGGACAATTTGGAGGAAACTCTCATTTCAAGGTACAAGTTAGTTTTGATATTCCCATATTTGAAGGTCAGATAGATGCAGATGCCTTAGAAAAATGGTTAAATATGCTAGATGGTTATTTCTCTGTTCACAATTTTTCTGACAAGGAAAAGATCACCTTCGCACTCCTCAAGGCTCTCCCCCATGTCAAACATTGGTGGAAAACTTAATCTCCAGTCCAGAATGCATAGGGGTTCCACCTGGAACTCGCCTTCGGGTTCCATTTGCACCAATTTCCAATGAATCATATGAGTAGGGTCATGAATATACTTTTTCAACAAATAAACATGAAATACATTATGAATTCTTAGATTAGCTGGGAGTGCAAGTTGATATGCTACGGGTCCAATTCAAGCTAGTATCTCGAAGGGCTCACAAAACCTGGGTGCCAGCTTGGCACAGTTCCCTAACTTCAGCGGGCTTTTCCGGGCTTTGACCTTCAAGTAAACATGATCTCCCACTTGAAATTCCAAGTGTCTTCTTTTCTGATCTGCATAGCTCTTATGTCTGTCATATGCTTCTTTCAACTTTTGTTGTACCTTTCTTACCATGTTCTCCATTTCTTTGAGCATCTCTGGTCCAACCATGAGTCTGTCAACCGAGTTACCCTAGATAATTGGAGTTGTACACTTTCTACCATACAGTATTTTGAAAGGGCTCAACTTAGCCGAAGTTTGGTACCCATTGTTATATGCAAATTCTACCAAGTGCAGGTAGTCTTACCACTTGTTTGGTTTTGTTCTTACATACATGCGGAGCATTTCCTTTATGATTTGGTTTGTCCTTTTGGTTTGTCCATCCGTTTGTAGATGATAACTCGTACTAAAATTCAAATTAGTCTTTAGCCCTGCAAACAATTCCTTCCAAAAAGTGGATGTGAATTTTATGCCTCTATCTGAAATCACCATTTTATGAATACTATGCAGTCTAAAAATTTCTTTCATGAATATTTCAGCAATGTTAATAGCTTTAAAGTAGACTTTACAGGAATAAAGTGTGCAGACTTACTGAGTTTATCGATTACAACCATGATAGAATCATTATGTTTCTGAGTTTTAGGAAAACCTATTATAAAGTCCAGTGATATGGTCTCCCATTTCCATTCTGGTACTGGTAATGGTTGTAATAGGCCAACTGGATGCTAGTGTTCCACATTAACCTGTTGACAATCTTGGCACCTAGCCAAGTACTCTGTTGCTTCACCCTTCATATTAGGCCAGTAAAGCAGTTTTATAAGTGTTGTTGTTTTCTGGTAACCTCGATGGCCAGAATATGGTTTCTTATGCACTTCGTCTAAAATGGTTAATTTTAGCTCTGCTGAATTTGGTATGTAAAGTCTGTTTTTAAATCTTAATAGTCCCTTTTTGTCGATACTTATCTTTGGTTTATCTGAGTTTGTGATACTATTTTGAAATTTTGCCATCATCTTAGTGTAATTTACGTCGTTAATACCTGTCGTTTTTATTCCTTGTTCCAGATCACTTTCTGCCCTGCTGATATTTATCTTAAATAACCCATGGACTCTTCTGCTTAAAGCATCTGCTACTTTATTTTCCTTACCCTTGATATGTATGACCTTGAAGTCGAATTCACTCAGGAAGGATAGACACCTTGCTTGTCTTGCATTAAGGTCTGGTTGGTTAAACAGATATTTCGCCCGACTATTATCCGTCAATAGTAAGAATTTTCTGCCCATTATATAGTGTCGCCACATTTTTAAGGCATGTATTACTACTGCTAATTCTAAGTCATGAGTGACATAATTTCGCTCGTGTTCTTTTAATTTCCGGGACTCATAACAAATCACATGCCCTTCCTGAGTTAGAACACCGCCTATTCCCTCTTTACTTGCATCGACACATACTATGAAGTCTTTATCTGGGTCTTCTACCTTCAAAATGTGCGCAGATGTCAATAATTCTTTTAGCTTGTTAAAAATATCTTGACACTTTTGTGATGAGTTAAACTTGGTCCCTTTCTTTTGTAATGACGTGATAGGGTAGGCTATTTTGGAGAACCCTTATATAAATCTACGATAATATCTGATGATTCCCATGAATGACCGGATATCTGCCACATCCTTAGGTACTGTCCATTCCATAATGGATTTTATCTTTTCCGGGTCTACGACAATACCTTCCGGGGAAATGACATGTCCTAAATATTGTATTTCTTTTTTATAAAAGTCACATTTGTTGAATTTTGTGTATAGCTTGTGTTTCCTTAGTGTTTGCAGAACTATTCTTAGGTGTTCATCATGTTCCTCCTCTGTTTTAGAATAGACCAGAATATCGTCGATAAATACTACTATGAACTTGTCTAAGTACTGGTTGAAAATGTTGTTCATCAAGAACATAAATGTGGTTGGTGCATTAATGAGTCCGAAAGGTATGACTACAAACTCGTAGTGTCTATATCTTGTATGAAAAACTGTTTTGTTTATGTGTTGGTCCTTTATCCTAACTTGATGATAATTGGATTGTAAATCCAATTTTGAGAAGATCTTGGCCCCACCAACTTGATCGAACAGATCATTTATCCTTGGTAAGGGGTATTTGTTCTTAATGGGCACTTTGTTCAATTGTCTATAATTGATACATAGTCTTAGAGTACTGTCTTTCTTTTTCACAAAGAGGACTGGTGCTCCCCATGGTGAGACACTTGGTTTGATATACTCATTGTCCAACAATTCCTGTAATTGTATTTTTAATTCTGTCAGTTCTAGTAGACGCATTCGGTAGGGTGCTTTTGAGATAGGGGTTGATCCGGCTAGTAAGTATATGGAGAAATCTATTTCCCTTCTAGGAGGTAATTCTGGTATCTCATCTACAAACATGTCTCTGAATTCATGTAGGAAAACAAAGTCTTCTAACTTGGGCTTATCTTCTTTTTCTAATAGATTCGTCACTTGGATGGTGTAAACTTGACATCCCTTTCTAATAAATTTCTTGAGTTGCATCGTTGAAACTTGTCTGACTGATACAGGTTTTGGTATGCCTTGGGTTGTTCTAACAGTGCCAAAATTATCTGTATATCTAAGTATCTTTGTATAATAGTCTAGTACTGCTTTGTGTTGTTCCAACCAATCCATCCCGATAATCATATCATAAGATCCTAGTGGTAGGATGTTCAGTTTGGTCCTTATCTTTTGACCATCTAAGCTAAACTCAAGATCAGAAATAAAGTTAACTACTTTTCTTTTAGTACCTCTTGCTAGTTGTACAAGCCAAGATTTTTCATGCTTTTGTTTCTTAAGTTTATTCGACTCTACTACATCGGGAGTAATATAACTTAACGTAGCTCTAGGGTCAATTAAAACAGAAATTCGAGTGTCATAGATTTTACCTTCGATCTCTACCACCGAGGACTAATGGTCATCTTGTCGACCATCTATGGTTGCATTTATTCGATGCAAACTTCTGCCCATGTCTCCCATTGTCGAGGCTTCCTGCAAATTGTGAACAACAGTTCTGTTTGCTACAATTAAATGTGGACAGTTCCTCCTTAGATGAGGCTCTCCACACTCCCAACACTTTAATAGCTCGCGGGAGTTGTCCCCAAACTTCTTCGTTCCTAGGTTTACCAGTTTATCGTTACCTTGCGTATTCAGATGATTGGAGTGAAAATCCTTCCTTGGGAAACTTTTTGTTGCATTCTGATAAGGAGCTGGTTGGTATCCTTTCTTCCATTGGTTTATTCCATCTTGCTTCTTATCCTTCCAGGTCTTGGGAAACTCAACCCGCTGTTTATACTGGTCATAACACATTCTTCCTTTCTTGAATACCTCACTCAAGGATTTGGGGTTGTCAAACTCAATTCTATCCCTATAGGACTGTGGTAAACAGCTTAAGAATCACTGGATTTTTACCTTATCCACCTAGATGTATGGTACGAACCTTAGTAGTTCCAGAAATTTATTTATAAGGTCCTCCATCATCATTTTTCTGAGTCGTAACTCATAAAAAATTTTCATCTTCCTTTCATAATAGATTTCAAAAAGGTATTGTTTCTTAAAATACTTCTTAAAGTTAGACCATTCCAATTGTTTCTCCTTTAGGCCCTTGGCCAATTTCAGGTCCTGCCACCAAATGTTGGCCTTCCCCTTCAAATTGTAGATGGCCATTCTGACCTTTATGTTGTTGGAATAGTTGTAGATTTGGAAGTATTTTTTGATGTCCAACAACCATGCCTCAACTTATTCTCCTGTCCTGGATTCTCCATCAAAAGTAGCTGGTTTAATCTTTTTAAATTCTCCTTCAAGGTGATCTGTTTGTTTTCTTTTTTTGTCTGGTATGGTTTTGTCTTCAGCTGAAGGTGTCCCTTCAGACGAACTGTCTCATTTTTCTGTTTTCGCACCAGAATTCTTGGAGGCCCTTTTGTTGACCTCTTCCGCATGGTTATCATCCTTTGGTATTTTCTTGGTTACTATACTATGCAGCATGACTTCATTTATCTCCTGCTGTTCCTGCTGTGCCTTCTTCAATTTTTCATTATCGGCCTTGAAAACCTGTAGTTCAACAATAAGATTCCTCATTGTTTCCAACACCTTCGTGGGTGAAATTCCATCACTGTTCTGTCTCGGATCTCCAGGAGGTATTTTCTGTGGATTCCCTTCCATCCTGATTTCTACACCTTCTTGAGCTGCCATAATCAACACAAAACAAAAAAGCTTTATGTTTGTAACCACAAGATTTATTAGTTCTTCATAAATCGGAATATATACTAAGCAATTAATCTGGCCCTATTCAGGCCCAGTGTTGTAACTTTTTCTCTGATACCATATGTAATGTACCTCAAGAACTTTCACAAAAAAAAAAATTGTTTGTACATTTATCCATGAAAAGTTTCAGATTTCAAGCAAGTAAGCTTTATGTTATAAGGCTTGAGTCTGAAAGTTTGTTAGAATCCTTACTGTCATCGACTGTCCTTACCATTCAACTTAAAGTTTCCTAATCGACGATATAAAAAGTGTTTACTCATGAATTCAATGTTTATCTAAGATCCTGTAATTTATAACTACTTTTCTATCTATTTGTACCTATAACACTACCATGGTCTTAACAATACAAGAAACTTTGGGATTTTATGGCCAAATCCCTACATAAAAATATTACTATATGTTTGCAATACAAATGACTTGTAATATGGTTTGTTACTTCCATACCTCTATCCGGGATGAAGACTCTCCAACGTTCTTTTACTGGTCCATTCATTACACTATTAGAGTTGTTCCCGTAACAATAATTCCTTCTAGGTTCCTACAATTTGTGAAAAACAAGCAAAGGTCAATCGGGTTTCGATGATTATAAAAGCCAAACACAAAACGAAACAAAGGGGCCACGTTATTTGCCAAAGACGCGAAAAAAAAACCTGGAAGACTGTGGACCCAATACTTTGGGGTTATGGGTTTCGGGATCCCGCGATTTTAAAATCCAAACCTCAACGCACAAGAACTCCTGAATCACGAAAAGAGAGTGGAACTAGCACGTCGGGGTTTCGGGGTTTAGGATTTCTCATTTAAAAGTGCCAAACACTAACACACCACAACTTCCAAAAAGTGAAAAAGGAATGTGGGACCCACACATGGGGGTTTCGGGGTTCGGGACTTCATGATTTCAAATGCCCCAAACATCAACATACCACAATTTTCGAAATGCGGAAAAGAGAGAGTGGGTCACGTAATTTGGGGTTTCAGGGTTCAGAACTTCGAGAGTTCAAGTGCCCAAACATCAACAGATACAAACCTCCGAAATGCGAAAAAAGGAAGGTGTGATCCATACTTCGGGGTTTCAGGGTTCGGAACTTCGCGAGTTCCACTGCGCAAACATCAACATAAACAAACTTTTGAAATGTGAAAAAGGGAAGGTGGGATCTGTACTTCAACATTTTAGGGTACGGAACTTCGCGAGTTCTAGTGCCCAAACATCAACATAAACAAACTTCCGAAATGAGAAAAAGGGAAGGTGGGACTCGCATTTCAGGATTTCGGGGTTTGGAACCTCACGAGTTCCAATGTCTAAACATCAACATAACAACTTCCGAAATGCGAAAAAGGAAAGGCATGGCCATGTTTATTTGAAGGTCAAGTCCCGAAAAAGCTCATTGAAGTTAGGAAACTGTGCCAGGCTGGCACCCAAGTTTTTTGGGCCCTTCGAGATACTAACTCGAATTGGACCCGTAGCATACCAACTTGCACTTCCAACTAATCTAAGAATTCATAATGTATTTCATATTTCTTTGTTGAAAAAGTATGTTCATGACCCTACTCATATGGTTGATTGGAACTTGGTGTAGGTGGAACCCGAAGACAATTTCCATATGGAACCCCTGTGAATTCTGGACCAGAGAGAACTAACACTTCGGAACAGAGCCGTCGCTCAAGTAATGGTGCAATGGAAGCATTTTAGTCCTGAGGAGGCCACTTGGGAGTTGGAGGGATATTTGGAAAAATCTCATCCAATCTTGTTCCAAGAAAGGAATGAACACTGAGGACAATGTTTTATTGAAGGGGGAAAGGATGTGACATCCCAAAAAAAAAAGTATTTTTGAAATTTAAAATTTGCTAGGAAATTATTTTGTTTTTAGTAAATTCAAATTTGGAATTTTTTTTTAATTTATGGCAATTCTGAATTTTGAATTTGATAATTGTGATTAATTATTATGACTGTTGAGTAGAGATCTGATTTGACCCAACTAACCATTTGACTATGACACTTGTATGAAAACAAAATATTTTATATTGATTGCAAGAGAACAAATGACACAACCATGTTAAAATCAACTGGCCATGACTCCATGAGTGGGGAACATGTTGGAACTACCTCTGGGATGATTATTACAAGTGTAAAATCATAGATTTGGCCATGGGCAGCCCCTGAAAAATCAGGGATTTAGAAAGCTGCAAAAATTCCCAAAGGGGGGAAGAAATACCTAGGCAAAAGCATTGTTGTTTTTTTTGTTGTTGTTAAATAGCATATGTGAGGAGGCAGGACCCTACCTAGTATGCTGGGGAAAAATGGAATTACTGAATACTTGTTTTTATGAACACTGATTCAGAGTGTGAAGCAAGGGAGAAGATTACTCATAGAGGAAGACATTGTTGAAGAGGACTTCTCCAAGTTTTCCCTCATGGATTCATGGTCAGGCTAGGGGGTGAATTGGGTAAGTGTTGGCTGCCCTATTCTACGATTGGGAGGAACGTGGTTGTTCCCTTTGTCTTCCCGCGAACTAGATTCAAATATGTTAAATCTTATCCTTCTTTGTTTTGAATGATTTTGTATATCTGATATGATGCTCTGTTTGGGTTAAGTTGAAATAATTTCCATGTAGGACATCTATTCGTTGTATGGAGTTTATAATCAAAGACCAAAATGTTGGAATGAGGCATCCTGAACTAGAATTCTAGGCAAAATGATCTATGTGAAATAAACTTGAAAGATTGTGTATGTCTATTTCTGAGATTTAAATTTTTGGTAGAAGTAGTTAGATACGAATGAACTTGAAGAAAGAACATATCTACCTACAGGTTTATGTCTACCCCTGTAATTAAAATTCTGGACAGAACTAATTTGTGTGAATGAGCTAGGAAGGGTTAGATCTATTTACAGGTGTATACTTACTTCTGTAGTTGAAATTAGTAAGCAAATCTATCTATGAATAAGTAGAAATCGGAGAAACTTTATACACGTATTTCCATAAATTTATATCTAGATATGTAATGAATATAGATACAGTTATAGTTAATACTGTGTGTAGTTTTGTTAAATAAATATTTAATGACTGCAATAGGAATCCCACTTATACAGAAAGTTACTTTCATGATTTTGAATAAACAACTATGCCTCTAGGAGGACAACTGCCTCTCGTATAATGAAACTTCTAAATTGAAAGGTCTGGAAAAACCTCCATAAAATTTATTACAGTACCAGATTAAACTGAATAATTCGTTGTTCCATTATAAGATAATACAATAGTAAATTACTCCATAAGAATGAGATTTCGAAGACGATTACAATGAACATAAATCACAGCTTGATATATCTTTTAATCCTTATTTTTTCCTGTCACACAAAATAAATAAAAAAGACCCCCCCCCCAACTTAAGGAATATAGATGGTATGGAGTAAAGTACAAAACCATTAACTATGAGCATATATGCGAAATTGTCCACTCGGTGATCGTGGTAATGGATGGTTCAGAATTTGGCAACCACAACATAGCATAAATAATGAACGATTCACAAGCATGTATATATGGCATTCTAGAATAAAAGACAAATCATAATCAATTACTCAGCCATTATATCTATTCATGTTGAGTCCAAAACGAATATCGCCATTCCTTTCCAAAAGGGAAAATTGACAATAAACATAGGAAAGGTCGAAAGGAAAAAACATGTTATGGTCTATTATAATTCGTACCAACATTCAGAACAAGATAACCTTGGTAATCAAATTACAGGGTAGGGTGAGATCCAAATGGTGAATGATTAAACAATCATCTACTTTGAACGAAAGACAGAGAAAAACTTGTACATAAATTATTTTATTATAATAATTGGAGCCCAAAGGTTTAAGTTACATTGGAAATTCTTTCCCTTCCCAAGCCGATAGGAAGACTGAGGAAAACGATATTGTTGACTACATCTCAGTTGCAACACGGATGGTTATAACTATTGAAGGGCTACAAAAGGGAACTCGTATAACTTTTTATGTCGAGTATGCAAATGAGCAGCTAGGACCTTTGGGTAGATGGAAACCTAGAGGAATCCACAATATACGATGATCAATAAACTCTTATAGGAAGACAATGTAAGAAGAACATGATTTAAGTGCAAATGTTTATAAACACATCATACCAACACTTTACTTAACTTCTGAACTCGCGGCACATGATCCTTTCCTTGACGTTTTCCATCTGGATAGTTGTACAGGGCCGAGGGTGAAGGAGACAATGCTCACTGATGGGTACCCTCACATCAAACAAGGCCCATCATTAATGATATGTTTCAACTCTTAAAATGAATGATACAACTATAGTAAAAATTCTTTACACAGTTTCCTTTAATAATGGAAATACAATAATCGACCAAATCGGAATTTCATTGTGTATGTGAACAACAAGAATATGTATTTTTATGCGGAATAGAGCTTAATTCTCCCATTCAAACCAGGAGTACCCTAACTCTTGAGTCTAGTCTACCCAAACTCCTTTTGCACATAATCGCTTAAGTCAGCAAAGTAAACACAGAGAATTATCCAACAAAGTTTTTTGGTAATTAACCTGAAATAAATACTTCCCTCGGACTCACAAATGCTTAGATATGAACTTTGACACGCAACAGAGGGTTTACAAAAGAAAACCTAGATCCCGAACCTGGATAGGTAGGGATAACACTCCTTCTTGGTAAACAAAAGAGAATCATGAAAACCTCAAAGAAAAGATCATTACTACAGGGTTAAGGATGGATCCGAATGTAATGCAAGGAAGTTAGACAAAAAGAGAATTCCACAGGAAGAAAATGAGGGAGAACACAGAACGACAACTCGACGCGGACATTTTTTTCCAATAAAAATTATAATCTTCCTATTGAAATAACCAGGGTATTAATGTTTGTAATTTTAGAGAAGAACTTACCCAGAATGTAAGACATGTCATCTACAACAAGATGGAGGCAACCACCAGGTCCACAATCCTCACCTCTAAACCCCCTTGACACACAGATCCTCTTCAAAAGAAAAGAAAGAACTCAGAATGACAACCCCTAAACCCTCTCAAAACCTAAACGATGCCTTGTCACCTAAAATTAATTATGGAGAGTGCGAAGGACGAGTGATCCATGTGACCAGGGACGGGTCGGTGTGACACTTTGAGTATAGAGCCAAGTGATTTCAGTATGACTAGTATACTACCTTAATGATGGTTACAGATCTTTTAATACCCTGACAAGGAATTCCTTTCCCACTTGAGGAATGTCTCTTCCACACCCCCTATGATAGGTCTTAGGTAGTGGTTTGATTCTCGTTGTCATAGGTCCACCAATGACATGACATTGAGCTTTCAATTCGATCAATATCTTATTTATGAGCCATTAAATGACCAGGACCTGGAGGCTTGCGACAATCACTGGTCCTCAACCCGACCCTTGGCTAAGTTGGTAAGAACCAAATAGATTTCCCTAGGAGTAAAATTTCGAGAACACTTGGGCATGAGTATAGTATGGATCATAAAGTCTACATTAATCAGTTAGTCCCTACGCCTAAATGTTTTATTTATTTATGCTAAAGCCTTGGGGATTTCCATTATAACCTTCCCACTTAGGGTAAGACATGATGACATACTTCGAACAACATGTGGTAAGGAGAATTTAGGAGTTATATAGTAAAACTTTTATGATAAAGTTCTATAACATAGTTTGTATAGTAGAATTATTATCACTAAGGGATCCCTCTCTGCCAAGTAAATTGTGTAAGAAATTTTTTTTTTTGTATGGTATTATGAGGTTCATTACACCCTTTCTCATTATTGGAATTATTTTTCTTATTTTGTTTCTTCTTTCTCCAGTTTTATGAGGATTCTTCGGTTGCATGTATTGCACCAAAATAACCTTAGAAGCATAATAAGGGACCACAAGAGTTTGATCACTAGTACTAGAAGATGACTTAATAGACATCTAACCCATTTGATCAGCTAATTGGCTTACAAAGGTAGGTGCCATAGAACCAACCACACCATCGAGATGGGGTAGTGGGTTTGTCTTTCTTTGATTTGTCGAAAACCTCAGATAATTTAGGATAATTTCATAAAGTTTATCGGACTACAAATAAATTAAATCTACGTGTTGGGCACATAAAATGTTATGCTCCTCAGTGGCTGCCCCAACCATAGTTATGTCTTGAGAAACGAGTGGTAAGAGGAAATTTTTGAACCACCCCATGAGGATTGTTTTTGGAATTTGGGCCTTGAACATCCTATATCTTCGCCTCCACTCATGTATATGATCAAAAATGTGAGTGGAATTATCTTGAAACAGTGAATTCAAGAGCTTCATTCCCATCAAATATTGTATGGGAAATTGCTAATACGTTAAAAAGGTCATTTCCAAGTCGTTAAACATTTTAGAGGAACCACCTTGTAATTCAATGTTCCATTTGGTGGTGGCTCTAGTTAGGGATCTCTAGAAAATACACAACCTCCCACAATCATCCATAAAATAATTAGATGAACACTACAAGTGATATGTCATTATGTGTGTGGAGGGGTCTTTTCTTGGATTACCATTGAACTTCAATATATTTGAAGGTAGCTTCAAAAGAATTATCGACCATGAAGGATCATGAGAAATATCGTCATTTTTCAACCGAGACAATTTAGGTATGTCTAATGTTGCGAGGAAAAAAAATGGTACAAATGAATACTAAGAGGGAGGTGAAGTCTTTGTTGTCCCAAATGGACCTTGTGGTCCACTTACTTTTGTACTAATGGAGCATTGAGGATCTCTCGAAGAGTGAGTTCCCCTAGGAATGGTGGTAGTTCCAGGATCATGACTTCTCCTAGACCCAAACATGCCCCCATGGGTAAATGTGGACCCTCTAGACATTCCCAAAGTTAGTCCCAAGGAAGAAACCCACAAGATTCGATTTGTTAACAAAGGGAAAACCTCCCCATGGTAAAACGTTTCCCCCATGGGATGTTCCCCCAAGGAAAGGTGTGTTAACCCAAGGAAAGTAGAAACCTATTGATGTAATACTACCCATTTCCTAACTAGGGAGATCCCAAAAACCACTAACAATATTCCACCTGAAAGGTACACCTGCACCTAATGATGTCGGGTCAGTCATAGGATTGGAGGAGGTGGAAGGATTTCCACCTCCCATACTAAAACAAAGGCTCGACCCCCAACCAGAAAAGGATCCATAGATGGGAATCATAATGGATGGGATGGGCGTATGGATTCTAGTTAGACCAATGAATGGAAATTATTACATAGTCGACATCCCCTAGATCGAGGGACCTGTAGAAAATGGTATGGACGACATGGGTCCAGTGGATCTAAGGGGTGGTAACATGGACATCACAGGGATATCCCCAAGGGGATTTTTCCCTATCCCAATTGATGATGGGAACAAAGGATCAACTACACTGGATGACACACTTGGTCCAGACATGGTGGGAGGATGACTAAACAAAGAAAAAGGCTCATGAAAACTTTCCCTTGCTTGGACATGTATGATTGTGTCAGGATATGAAGTCAAAGAAGGATTAAAATTTGGTGGAGGATGTTTTTATACCACCTCTACTTCGTTGAAACCAGTCTCATCAAAGAAAATTTGAGGCCCTTCGAACTACTTGTCACCTATCTCGCACTACTTTAGAGGTTGTTGCACCTCCATGATGGCAACAAGACCTTATATTCAATGGAACCGATGAAGTAATTAAGCCATGGTGAATGTACTGACTGTCAATCCAAACAAAATTAGACCTAAGTCTGACCTAAACTTGGACTCAACAAGAACACCCTAATAAAATCTAGAAAAAACAACAAAAAATTCAATTGGCTCAGGGGCCTTTTGAAAACAAACCCTATGGGGGAGATGAAGTCCCTACAAGATTGGATAGCAAAGGTATCAAGAGAAATTACGATGATCTACATGAAACAACCCTGACCAATGCAACTACACTTTATTAATGCAATCACCTTCCGAGGGAACTGAGACCGTTAATGAATGTCTTTTCTAGGTACTACATGCATGTCCCACCTGCAGTCACTTTTGTGGATACCTAGGAAAGGTCACTAAGGCCAGCACCTCACAATCAATGACCAGGAGAACAATCATAAGTATGACAACGTGTAAGGACAGGGTAACTAATCCTGAAGATATAAAGTTTAAAGCAACGAAAACCTTGTATACATAGAAATCAAAGTGATACTGCAAACACCAAAACAAGCAGAGAGGGGTAATCTCCCTACTTTCCCCGATGCGACCATGTGCTTTATTCCTATGTTATGGGAGCTTCATGACACACTAGTTGCAAGAATGGATTTATCACTCTTTAATGACTCTTAAGTTTCATTTTCATGGCCTTGGAGAGTTTATTCTCCAATCTTATTCCAAGACTCTAAACCTATCAAATGTTGGTTTACTGTAAAAAGAAATTTTTCTAATGAATTTTATATTACGTAGTTTTCTTTTTATGGTTGTTTATTATGTCCAAAGGAAGCGGGTGAAACTTCTGGCGGTGTTATGAATCTTGACCCAACGGAGAAAATGCAAAGGTGACGATGCAATTCTTTCAATTCAATGAAATCTAGCTATGGGATGGAAAGAGACTTTTCCGTTTCTTTGCAACTGTCACAAAACAAATCTCTTACATGCCAAGAAACCAACAAATAATTCTTATCTAAAACAAAACAATGATCCTTATGCACTCTTTCACTAATGATTCAAAAGTAGTCAAACATGAAACATTTTTTTGTTATTTTTTCCAATTTATAATGCAAAAAAATAGTGATCTAAGAAAGAACAGAATATGAAAATGGAAAACAAACAAAATCAGCAAGAAAAGGGTAGTGCAATATTGGTACTAATTCCCCCTAGCACAATCCAATGTCTGCACATGACCTCAACCCAAAAATCACAAAAATGGGTATTAACAATGTAAAACCCAATGGAAAAAGGAAACTCAACCAAATTTGACTATCAATCAGCCCAAAATACAATTTCAGATGCCAAAGTTCACAAGCAACACTGCAATGCAATTATGAAAAGAGATCCTAAAATGCTCCAAAAGGGATGATTGAAAAAACAATTTTTTTTGTTTTCATTTTTATGTCATGGAATGAATAAATAATTCCCTTTCAAAACTATGTTCTAAAGGTTATGTTGCCAAATAATAGGGACCCTAGGCTTCACAACAAAATCCCCATAAAAATTTCTCAAAAAGCAAACCTTTTTTTGCACCCTAAAGGTCTCTTTTTGTGGACCCTAGAAGTGTAGTCGTGGGTCACCCTTCACTAGACGTGTAAATATCATTTCTTGTTGTATATATTGTAATGGGCCATGATCATTGTGGGTCATATGACCTGGAACAAGTGACGACTGCAAAAAAATTGAAAAAGGAAAGATTTGTCTCATATCTAATCATATTTTTCTCAAAACTATCATATATGAGCTATATAATCCTTTGGAAGAGTATAGGGAAGAGAAATCAAATCACAAAAAAGAAGATGATGGATTGGCAAAGAAATCCAAAACTAAAGAAGATTCTTTGATAGTATTATCTCTAGTTAAGTTATGGGACAAAATCTCTCAGGAATCTCATTGAATGATCAATAAGATCTCCCTGGGATTAGCCTAGTTATCCTAGACAGAAGAGGGTTTAGGATTCTATGGTTTCCCTATATCTAGATTCAAACATATGGATTCATCATTAACCTAAGAAGTGGTGGAGATTTCATACCTTTATTTTTAGGTTGTCCTTTGTAAATCTTGGCTGTTGTAGACCTGAAAATCCAGCTCCAAGCTACAAAACCTACTTCCTTCATATAAAATACAAGAAATACCTTTGTACCTCTCTACTTAGGATTAGGATCCTAGATCTAATTTGATATTAATCAGAGCTATAATATAATGAATCAGTTATAAAAATTCATGAACTGAACATAAATGATATGGAGGAAAACCATTGATCTATTCAATACCATAGAGAACTTACATCACAAACATACGTTTGATGATGATGTCATTCTCCCTTGACCCCTTGATCCTTTCTCCTTCCTTATATTCTTGGTAAGGTTGGGCATTTCTAACTTCTAGTTATTATTGATGAAACCAACACCTTTGTAAATGGATAGTATAACATTACTCTTCTATTCCCTCCTCTTGCCCAAGAATTTCCTTTGTTATATATTTGTTTGAAAGAGACTTGGGAGAGCTTTAGATATTCTAGAGACAACTAGAGACTCGAATGATTTGAGTTCCTAGTCCCTTTCCATGAAGATAAAACTCATCCCTAACCTATCTCCTCGTAACTCCCTAAATCGATAATTTTGAAGGGTCGTTGCTTTTTAACCAACTAGTGACCAGTGATGATCATCGTTTGTTTTCTACTATGTTTCTAGCGATCATCTCCAAAAAGGGATCAAATATCAAGCAAAAGATGTTTTTTGTCTTATATCTTCTTGTGGATTCCCTTGTGACCCATAGGGTGGAAATTAATGATATAACTCTAAGGGTTTATTAACTACATAAATGGACTAGTAAGGCACATGCATAGAGATAAATTTCCTTCAAAATAAACCATGTATAGATTAATAATTTTACTCAAGTTTTGGTGGTCCACCTTGCTAGAACACTATCATTTATACTCTTCCTCGTTCTTGTCTCTTTCCTTTATATAACATAGTGAAGAACAATGCTCTACAAATTGATGTCTCAATATGGAAACTCATATTATTTTGATGAATGAATGAATAAGTTTTTAGATTGGTAATGAGCTTCTTCGTCATGTATCTGAAGTTTTAAAAAGTATTGAGAAATGTTCTGGGGAAATCAAGGCATTTTAATACAAACCTGCAACAATATATGGTGTTATGACCCAAGGGGGGCATATATATGGCTAAATGTATATGAAATGTCCCCAATGGGTGGCATATATGGTCCTAAATTTACATGTAATGTGTAAATACATATGTAATAGGGTTGTCCTATTGATAAAGGGGCCTCATGTGAAAGTTTGAATAGCTATATATAAGAGATCATGTATTCATTATTGACATGTGAATTGTGAAGTATGAAAGGCATTTGGTTATCTGGAGGGGGTTCCCCTATTCTTTGAGTTATTGTGTAACTTATTTATCTTTGAGTTGTGCTCCATGTTGACATTGTGTACATGGTGTGTACTTATGTTATTTTATGAGATTTTGAGCATTTGGATCATATACATTTAGCCATATATATGCCCCCCTTGGGTCATAACATATGGCCTATTTTCCTTACTAATAAGAAAATGTATAATGTATAAATTGAATCTCTATAGTAACAAAATTATAG
>JZKD02S0914443.1:406701-427876 GCA_000966675.3 Picea glauca
GTGTATAGGATCCAAGGGCATTGTTTCTGTAGATTGTTGACTATGTAACCCTGTAACCCCCTATATGCAAAGAAAACAACAAGTGGGAGAATCTTGGGTATGTGTTATATTCTTTCCATGACTTGTCTTAGTGTCTGCTATATATGACCTCCTTTCGGGGTTTGTTTTGGCTCCATATTTTGGTCGGCTTCCATATTTTCGAGTAGTCAATATACCTAGATTTTGGCCATAGTTGTTGTACCATTGAAGGAGCAAGAATGGAGGATTCATGATGCAGGAGCATCACCATCATCATTTAATGAGTCACGGTGGAATATGAGACAACACAAAGAATATTAATTGGTTTAGACTCGAAGGAGGCACAACACTTTAAATTTTGAAACCTTTGTAATTAAAGATCCCATGAGATCAAAAGGCTAGAGCCATTGTATGTACTCCATAAAGTTGTATTTATCTTTAATAACCGTAGATAGTATAGATTTTGAGCATCGACTCATACCTAATATTGTAAATGTATATTTCTTGTAATAAGGTTAGTGATAGGATTGTTTTTATTGAGATGTGAAATCTCTAGAATAGTCTGGAGAGAAGGCTTGATAAGCCCCTTCATGTATAAATCAATGTAATCTATGCCAAGGAGAGGCTGTTGAAGCTAGTTGAAACTTTTGTTGGAGGTTGTTGAAGAAATATAAAAGAAGAGAATTACTCTCAAATTTATGAGACTGTAAATTTGTTTTTTGTTCTTTGTGAAATGGAATACACATTGTGTTATTGTATTTCTACATCTATATGTGTGGATGGTGTTCCTTTAATGAATAAATTTATGATTCTGTTATAAGTTTCAATTGTTTCTCTTCTGGTAGTCTTAGTGCAAGGAGTGCACATTTCCAATGCAAGGTGTGTGGAGGCCACCCCTTTTATGGATTTAGAAGCTCATGAGAGCTAGCGCAAGGAGTGTGTCAACCGATATAGTTCTAAGGGTCTAGCAAAGGAGAAAAGCACAAGTGTGTGTAGGAGTTAACTTCTTAAAAGTGAACAAAGCTTAGGAGGGATAGCGAGTGTAAGGTTCTAGGAAGGAACTCGACCAAGTGGGGAAATCCTTAGTTTGAGGAGCATGGTTGTTAAGCCCTGAAGTCCTTCGGACTTCACCACTTCAATAGTTTGGAGTTGTGAGTGTTGTCAAAAGACGTGGAGTCCCAAAGCTCCGAAGCCCAGAGTTAATCTCAGTCGTCAATTGGTGGGTAAGCATGAGCTGTAGATCTCCGAGTTATTCGATACTTGACACTTTGGGTAATTTTGGAGGATAGTTGTGTGGTGTGGAAAAGTCCCAAAGTTTGGAGCCCCGACGTAATCGTCCGTTGTCCGATCAAAGTCTTAACTTTGACGTTGGAGAAGAGGAAGGATCGGATAATAACTACACATGTCGGTTAAATCACTTTATGACCAGATTCGGCCAGTAAACACTTCGACTCATTTTAGCACATAGTTGGTTGGATTAAATTTGCCCAGAGCCCTGGAGCCTCGAGTGAACATAGGTCATTGATCAAAGGAGGAGTGTGGACCGTTGATCCCTGAAGTCTTTGGGAGTTTGGCGGTTCAACTATTCGGGAGAAGTTGTTACTTGAGGTTGGAGCGGAGAAACTCTGAAGCCCTGGAGTCCCGGAGCACCAAACTGAGTCCTTTCGCTAAGTGATTGGTCCTAGTCATGGTCACATGCATGAGTCGCAAGGAGAAATGGGACCTTCACAGTTTTGAATTTTGTGCCAGTTAGAAGAAAAGCCCCCGGGTGAAGTAAAACTAGGGGTTTGTGGGATCCTGAGAACTAATTCAGCTCATGTGAGAGAAGATCCCAGACCAGGAGGTCGTAGCGCCAACCCGTGGGCTAGTGGAATTTTCACCAATTCATCAACATGAATATTGTTTCCATTCTTCTTTGTTTGATGATCGATGATCGGTGATAGATACTAAAACAACCCATGTTGTGGTGCGTCTCTCCTCTTTCTTGTAACAGATTTTCAATGACTATACAGTAAAGAACCGAAGCACCCATGAACACCTAGTAACAGTAAAAATGATGGAGTTAAAAATCTAAAACACTCACTTAGTAAACTCAGTAAATTTTGCATTAATAACATGATCCACCATTATTATGATAATCACATTAATCACCTTTTTTAATGATGAACGACAATGTTTTGTCATGCAGGGAAGTTAATGGTTGCAAACAGAGCCTTTCATTTGGTGTGATGACGAAGAATATCCAAAGCATATAAAATTGTGTCCATTAAAAACCTAGCTATAATTAAAAGACTATTAAATATGGCCATAACCCCAATGCTTAGAGGCATTTCCGAAACAACAAAGATACCACACCACAAAAAGTAAAAATAATAACATTCAATTACACAATGATTCATATAATATAAAAAACCCCAGTGCTATGAAGACTACCATAGAAGGTAAAAATAACAATAACATTCAATGACACAATGATTCATATAAAATATAAAACCCCAGTCCTGGGAAGACATTTCGAGAGCCGTATAGAGTTCATTGACCGAGGGGGTAGAGAGCCATTTTTGTACCTGCTGGATCCACCGGCATATAACCTGGGCATTCACTCGACAGTGGTTCATATGGAATATAAAACCGTAACGCTAATGATTCATATAAAATATAAAACCCCATTGCTGGGAAGGAATTTCGAGAGCCGCACAGAGTTCGTTGACCGAGGGGGTAGAGAGCCATTTATGTACCCGCTGGATCCACCGGCATATAACCTGGGCATTTACTCGACAGTGGTTCATATCGAATATAAATTTGACATTGGAGAAGAGGAAGGATAGGGTAATACCTACACCTATCGGTTAAATTGCTTTATGACCAGATTCGGCTGGTAAACACTCTGACGCATTTTAGCACATAGTTGGTTGGATTAAATTTGCCCGGAGCCCTGGAGCCCTGAGTGAACATAGGTCATTGATCAAAGGAGGAGTGTGGATCGTTGATCCTGAAGTTTTCGGGAGTTCGGCAGTTCGAATATTCGGGAGAAGTTGTTACTTGAGGTTGGAGTGGAGAAACTCTGAAGCCCTGGAGTCCCCGGGCGCCAAACTGAGCCTTTTGCTAAGTGATTGGTCCTAGTCATGGTCACACGCACGAGTCACCAGGAGAAAAGGGACCCTCACGGATTTGAATTTTGCGCCAGTTAGAAGAGAATCCCCTGGGTGAAGTAAAACCAGAGGTTTGTGGGATCCTGAGAACTAATTCAGCGCATGTGAGAGAAGATCCTAGACCAGGAGGTCGCAGCCCCAGCCCGTGGGCTAGTGGTGTTTGCACCAATTCATCAAGATGAATATCATTTCCATTCTTCTTTGTTTGATGATCGATGATTGGTGATAGATACTAAAACAACCCATGTTGTGGTGCATCTTTCCTCTTTCTTGTAACGGATTTTGCATGACTATACGGTAAAGAACCAAAGTGCCCATGAACACCGGGTAACAGTAAAAATGATGGAGTTAAAAATCTAAACCACTCACTTAGTAAACTTAGTAAATTTTGAATTAATAACATGATCCATCATTATTATGATAATCACATTAATCCCTTTTTTTAATGAGGAACGACAATGTTTTTTTCATGCAGGGAAGTTAATGGTTACAATCAAAGCCTTTCATTCGGTGTGATGACGAAGAATATCCAAAGCATATAAAATTGTGTCCATTAAAAACCTAGTTGTACTTAAAAGACTATTAAATCTGGCCATAACTCGAATGCTTAGAGGCATTTCCAAAACAACAAAGATACCACACCACAAGAAGTAAAAATAATAACATTCAATTACACAATGATTGATATAAAATAAAAAAACCCAATGCTGTGAAGACTACCATAGAAGGTAAAAATAACAATAACATTGAATGACACAATGATTCATATAAAATATAAAACCCCAGTGCTGGAAAGACATTTTGAGAGTCGAGTTCGTTGACCGAGGGGGTAGAGAGCCATTTCTGTACCTGCTGGATCCACCGGCATATAACTTGGGCATGCACTCGACAGTGATTCATATGGAATATAAAACCGTAATGCTAATGATTCATATAAAATATAAAACCCCAGTGCTGCGAAGACATTTCAAAGCCACACAGAGTTCGTTGACTGAGGGGGTAGAGAGCCATTTCTGTACCCGCTGGATACACCGGCATATAACCTGGGCATTTACTCGACAGTGGTTCATATCGAATATAACTTTGATGTTGGAGAAGAGGAAGGATAGGGTAATACCTACACCTATCGATTAAATCGCTTTATGACCAAATTCGGCTGGTAAACACTTTGACGCATTTTAGCACATAGTTGGTTGGATTAAATTTGCCTGGAGCCTCGAGTGAACATAGGTCATTCATCAAAGGAGGAGTGTGGATCATTGATCTATGAATTTTTCGGGAGTTTGGCAGTTCGACTATTCGGGAGAATTGTTTCTTGAGGTTGGAGCGGAGAAACTCTGAAGCCCTGTAGTCCCAGAGTGTCGAACTGAGTCCTTTTGCTAAGTGATTGGTCCTAGTCGTGGTCACACGCACGAGTCACCAAGAGAAAAGGGACCCTCACAGATTTGAATTTTGTGCCAACTAGAAGAGAATCCCCTGGGGTGAAGTAAAACCAGGGGTTTGTGGGATCTCGAGAACTAATTCAGCTCATACGAGAGAAGATCCTAGACCGAGAGGTCGCAGCACCAGCCCGTGGGCTAGTGGCGTTTGCACCAATTCATCAAGATGAATATCGTTTTCGTTCTTCTTTGTTTGATGATCGATGATCGGTGATAGATATTAAAACAACCCATGTTGTGGTGCGTCTTTCCTCTTTCTTGTAACAGATTTTGCACGACTATACGGTAAAGAACCAAAGTGCCCATGAACACCTGGTAACAGTAAATCTAGCTATATTTATTTCTAGCTAGATTTAATTATTTCCTTTTTAAAATCCATTCCATCTAAGCAATTGAGATCCCTTCTATGCATCCTGACCTCCAATCTATACTCTCCCAACATCAAGTTGTTTTTACCACTCCCCATGGAATTCCTCCTTCCCATGTTGTTCATTATCATTCCATTCCCCTTGTTTGAGGGAGTCTTCCTCCCAATACTCTCCCTTATCATTATCACTTTTCGCAGATGAATGAAATTGAAAAAATTGTTCAAGAATTCCTTGAAGAAGGTGTTATTTGTCCTAGTACCAACCCCTATTCTTCTTCTATGATCATGATACTCAATAAGGAAGGTACTTGGAACCTATGTCCTGACTTTCACTCCCTCAACAAACTCACCATCAAAGACAAATTTACCATTCCTATCATTGACAACTTGTTGGATGAATTGAGCGATGCTCAATACTTTACTAAACTTGTTATCTTTTATGGCTACCACCAGATACATATGAAAGAGGAAGATATTCCCAGGATTCCATTTGGAACTCATTAGAGTAAGTATGAGTTTTTGGTTATGCCCTTTGGCCTTTGTAATGGTCCCTCCACTTTTCAAGGTATCATGAACCATGACTTCTTCCCTTTCCTCCATCATTTTGTATTGGTTTTTTTTTATGATATTCTCATATATAATAAAACTTGGCAAGACCATCTCACCCATGTGTATCAATTTCTCCATATACTCTCTAAGAATAAAATTTTCCTCAAACAATCTAAATTTTCCTTTGGAGTTTAAGAAGTTGAGTACTTGGGTCATATTTTCAGCAACGATTGCATACGGGTGGATCCTAATAAAATTTAAACTATGCAATATTGGCCTCATCCTAAGACTATTATGAGCTTGTGTGGTTTTCTAGGTTTAATTGGATATTATCACAAGTTTGTTCATATTTATTGAAAAATTGCAACACCTCTCACTGCTCTCCTGAAAATAATGCTTTCATTTGGACTCCAGCAACTGATCAATCCTTCCATGCCTTGAAAGATGCTATGTTCATGACTTATGTCCTGGAACTTCTCGACTTCATCGAGACCTTTTTCCTGGAATGTGATGCTTCTGAGAAAGGCATTGGGGAAGTCCTTATGCAAGAGGGTAGGCCTTTGGCTTTCACTAACAAACAACTTTTGGAGATGCATTTGGGCCAATAAATCTATGAAAAGGAATTGTTGGTTGTTTTACATGTTGTGGATCTATGGAGTCCTTATTTCTTGGGGAAACGCTTCCAAATTAAGATTCATCATCGGATCCTCAAGTATTTTCTGGAACAAGGAATTTCATCCCTGGAGCAAAACAAATGGGTGACAAAGCTATTTGGATATGATTATGATGTCATTTATAAGAAGGAAAAATAAAATGTGGTTTTTGACACTATTTCCAAGAAGTATGAAGAAGAAGGGTCCCTCTTTTCCCTCTCCTTCATTATACCAGATTGGATCCAACCTATTCTCTAGAAATGGCTACAAGACACCAAAATTCTAATCCAATAATTTCAACACCATTCTCCTGATTCTCTAGGGTACTCTTGGGACAATTAATAGCTTCACTACAAAGGTCATATGTATTTAAGAAAAAAATTGCAACTTAAATACATGGTGCTTTCCAAGCTTCATGCTTTACCCATATCTAGGAAATTAGGGTTTACCAAAACCTATGAAAGGGTCAAGTGCTCCCTTTTTTGGGCTGATATGAAACATTATGTTCACAACTTTGTGGTTGAATGTGATGTCCATCAATGCAACAAGGGAGAAATATCCAAATCGCTAGGCACACTCCAACCACTTCTAATTAAGAAATAAGTCGGTCATCATGGTGGTAGTCGATCATCTTTCCAAATATGCTCATTTATTTTCTCTTCAACACCCAATCACTACCTCCACAATGTCTCAAATTTATAATCAAATGTCATGACATGCCTCATTCTATTACCTTTGAGAGAGATCCAACTTGAACCAGTAATTGCTGGAAAGAATTGTTCACACTCCAGGGAACCCAATTACATATTAAAACTTCCTATCATCCCCAGACTGATGGTCAAACTCAAGTTGTCAACAAATGTTTGGAAACATATTTTCAGTGTTTTTCAAGTGAAAGACAAAATTAGTGGGTGCAGTGGTTACCCCTATCTAAATGGTGGTAGAACACATCTTACCATACAACTACTTCCATGACTCCTTTTGAAGAAGTATACAAACAAATCTATTGTCAATTCTCTCATACATGTCAAGTGTCTCAAAGGTTCAGGCAGTTTCATAGATGATTTTAGGGGATAAATTTCACAAATGGGATAATTTTCCATATTTTTTCCCAAAACAATATTCGCCAATTTCCTTTTTTTTCTAAAACTAGCTCCCCAAATTCCATAGAATAAAATTATTTTACCTTAAAAATCGCAAAAAAAATATAGAAACCATATAAAATACTTAGGAATTTGAATATCTTTAACAAACTAACGCCAACCATTTTACATTTTTCATATTAAAGAATAGTTAGATTATCTTAGGCATCTGCATTTTAATATAAATATTTATCCTTAAAATTAAATACGTAGGTGGTTGAAAAGAATATTACAATCCGAGAGGCCATTTTTTGTAACCTCGATTAAAATTTATTCATTGATCAGAATCGCATGAAGCAATAAGAAAATCAGGGTCATTTCGAACGTTAGTTTGTTGAAGGGCACCAAGTGTTTCTTCATCTACAACCTTATAACAAGACTTCACTCAAAGTCGAACACTATCAGAAACTTGCTCCCAAATTTTATGGTCCTTATACAATTCTCAAGAGAGAGGGACTTTTGGCCTACCTGTTAGCTATGCCTAGTCATTCTAATCTCTATCATGTTTTTTATGTCTCATGCTTAAAGAAAGTTATTGGAACTAAGTGCCACACTCAAATTGGTCTCCCTAAGTTGGATAAAGAAGGTTCCATTTGGTTTCATCCACAAGAAATCGTGGACCAGTGAGAGTATCATCTCCATCAGTGCACCATCAAGGAAGTGTTAGTTCAATGAAAAGATACAACTCTGTAATATGCCACTTGGGATCCGACCACCATTCTGCAATTTCCTCATATCAAGCCTTGAGGACAAGGTTGTTCTTCAAGGGGGAGGGAATGTTAGGGACCTAACTTCCCTAACCCCTGAAGTAGGTAAAACAATATATTTTCCATGTAATAATGGCTGACATTAGTTAATACAACCTATTTAATAAATGTGAACAAGTCAATGTAACAAGTCCTAATAGAAGCTTTCGCTTCTAGAAATATCTTCCTCTAGAATGCTCTTTAGAAGATAGAATTAGTATAAATAAGAGTAGGAGGCATGATAAATATTTGTCTTGAGGATTATTGTAATAGAGCGTTTCTCTGTTGGAGGTTTCCCCCTTGGAGAGGCAAGTGACCATTGTTTTCCATCAATAAAGGTATCATTCGGTGTATTATGATTCTCTACTTTTTGTTGTTCCGCTGGTATTTTTCTGTAGTATTTTTGTTTTCTACTTATTATAATATATCTTGTACCTAATAGTCTATGTCTATATTTTCTATATTTATATTTTGGACTTATAAATAATTTGAATTTATATTTTTTATTTTTTTAGATATTTTAAAAAAATAAAGATATTTTATATTAATTCACACATATTATAAATATGACCCTTAAGGAAGAACATAATGTTATGCAACCCTTACTTAACATTGAAAGTGACAAAAACCCTTATTGAATTTGGATTAACTTTACAATGCAACAAAACTAGTATGAATAAACCCATCAAGTCTATCGAAAGAAAACCCATACAAACTATTATTTGCATGCAAACTCACACCACCGCCCTGCACAAAAAAACGGGGTTATCAATACATTAGTGACTCGAGCAGTTTTAATATCTGATGAAGATCATACTGAGAAGGAACTAAAACACCTAAAAGATGTATTCAAAAGGAATGGATTTCATGAAAATCAATTTAACATGGCAATTTTAAAGGCAAGAACAAAACCTTGGAGGAGGAAAAATAATGATGAAGAAGGAGGACACAATATAAACCTTCCATATATTAAAGGAACAACAAAAAAATTGCAAAAAAATTAAGGAAAGGAAACATCAAAGTTTAACTCTCTCCTCCCAGCACACTAAGAAAAATATTGGACCATGAAAAAGATGCCATAAACCCGAGTCTACAAGGGGGACTATATGCCATCCCTTTCTCATGTGGAAAAACATATATATGAGAGACTAGGAGATCTTTCCAAGTCAGGATAAAATAACACTGTGCGGACATCAAACATAACTGTAGTAGGAATTCCACCCACGCAGAACACTCCACAGATTCAGGATATTACATATGCATCGAGAACACAAAAATCATCGCCAAAATGGAAAATTATCGAAAAAGAAAAATAAGAGAAGCTTTATAAATTGAAGTAAAAAAGAAAAACCTAAATAGAGATGAGAGACTAAAAATTAGTGAAGCATGCAAACTCATTTTTCATAATCTCAGAAAACATTAATAATGTTTCGAATGCATAGGTCGGATGAATTTATTACAAAGAAACTTGAAACATTATTATTTGTAGATGGAAAAATAAAAAACCATCCATCAGTCAACTTGAGCACTCCTGAGGATGATCCCAGTTGAGGGATTGAAACGTTGAGAAGTTTCAAATAAAACTAACGAAGTTTTCCTACAACAACTATATACTCATGACATAAAACCATGAACAAAATAAACCCAACATCACTAAACCCCATATGACTAAACCCAACATATCCTTATGTGAACATCGCAATGCCACGCTCTTGACCAAACATGACTTTGTGACAAACGTTTTCCTTTGACACATTGTGACGATCATTTCCCAACATTGCAATGTGACGAACATTCTTCTCGTGTCTCATAGTGGTCAACGATAGACTACCTTTCTCAACCATGGTCTACCATAGTCAACATGGTAAACTAACACAACCACGTTAATCTTAAATTCTCCTAGACACTAAACCACATGAAATAGAAAAACAAAAACAAAGGAGATACTTTTTAATCGTCGTCTCAAATTCTAAAGGAAATGGGAAACCAAAATTTTGAGATCATTCAATAGACAATTTAAACCACCCCCCCTTTTTTTACAGAGGATAAATGAACAAGGAAAAAAATTCAATTAATAGGTGCAATTCAATCTTAAACTTTGACAGAGCTCAAATAGAAGATCTGATGTATAGAAAAACAATCATAATTTGGCTAATTCTTAAATGGAAAAGATTGAAGGAAATTTAAATCATTCCACGAGAAATTTATATTCAAAACCTTAATTTTCTAAATAACAGGCAACATACAAAATGCACTTGATCTTACATCTCAATTTTCCCACAGTGATTAACTAACAGGGAATTTCTACACGAAAATCACAAAAATTGGACCTTGCATATTATATTCTTTAGATTTGAGCAAGACAAGGCAACAATGCAAAAATTCTCTCATTTCTCAACTATGTTAGGCAACGGAAGAAAAAAAAAATCATAAACAGAGCATAAAATTGAGAAGATCAAACCAAACACAACACAACAACAATCACACAATTAACACAGTGATTTATGTGGAAACCCAATGCGGGAAAAAAACATGGGAAATGATTATCGGTATTCTTATTATTCAATGGATAATTATAATAGCCAACACATGCATACAACCATCACCTCCTCACATACACACTGCACTCCACAATATTGTGTCTTGCTCACACACCTTACACACATTCCACTCTCACCTCTATGGGTATGCTCGTATATATAACATCTCTCAAATAGTTACACTAATTGATTATAATTAGATCCACCAGTTACACAATTTGTTCATAGAAGAGTGCATGCATGCACATTCCTAATATAGTTGCATGCATGTGCATGTGACCGCATGGGAGATTCTTTGTCATGTTTCCAATAATCTTCACCTTGACAACAATTTACCTAATATAGCATGCCCTTAATTCATCATCTTTTCTACAATCCAAGACAAGCGAAACACCATCATAGCACCACTTCTCTAACACTACCATTACGTGAACATGCCTGCATGATTCACTCCAGTATGGATCATTCTGCCTCCATCAGTAACATGTCTAATAAACCGATGCACTTGTCCCATTTTGATACGTTGGACCTTTATTCAAATACAAAACACTTTTATCACCACAGAACACCACATCTTATACCTATCCAAACTTACCCAATAGATCCTTGCATTCTTGCAAGACATAACCTGAGGTACGTCTCCTCTTGTCCAAATCTCATGAATCATAACCATAGACTAAATCACTGCAACCACTATAGATGATACTTGTGCTTTTGTGTTTGAAGTACCCATTTCCATGCTCTTCATCTGGTTTTGCCATGTGTCTACTAAAAACACCAACTGCATGTGAAATGTTGACCATTTCCCATCACAATCATCAAACTTTGTACTAGAACATTATACTTGAGACATATAACCATTTTCTTATTCATGAGTTAGAACATAAACCTGAAGAGAAATTACATTGGAAAGCCAAAGGGATTTTACTGGTTTCACATTATTCATACCGAATTTCTTGAGTATCTTCACCACATAATTCTATTGTGATAACCAGGCTTACCATCCTTCTTGTCTCTATGTATTTCCATGACCAAGATTTATTTTTCTACTCTCAGATCCTTCATAACAAACATCCTAACCAACTGAGCCAACATGTTGATCTCAAACATGCTTGTGCTTGCTACAAGCATAACATTTACTTCCAAGATAATAAATATACCATAAACACAATAGTTATACTCACTTCTTGTAAAATATGACTCACCATGAAGGAATCAAACATCATGTACCATTTGCATAGCATAATTCAGGCCATACAATGATTCTTGATTTTGCGAACAAATCTTTTGTTGCAATTCTGAACTAACCGTTTTGGTTTTTCCAAATACATCCCCTTATCCAAAAAACTCCATGTAATTTTTTTTTAACATCTAGTTGTACTAACACAACTAGTGCTAACACAACATGAATAGAAACAAGATTGTAACAACTCATGAGAAACTTTCATGGAAATCAATACCTTCCAAATACCCTTCCACTACCAATCATTCTTTGAACCTTTCATCTTTTACTATATTTGATTTTATAAAAGGAGATTCATCAAACACTGCATTGAGTTGTCCATGATGATTTTGTGGGTAGTAGGATCCCATAGCTTGCATCCCTTAACATCATCACCATATCCAAGATCTACCTGTTTGATCTGGGTCCTACTTAGAATGTTGATAAAAAAACATAAGCATCACAATCAAATAACTTCACATTTGAGTAATTACTAGATGACTTGTGCATAACTCTTCCAGAATCTTCTTGTCTTTTGCAACCGATGGTGACTGAGTTACTATATAACACAATCACTTTTGTCCACAACTATTGCTATAATTTGGCATTACTGAACATGCCTATTCGATCCTAGCTTCATTGAAATACTTTCCAAGTTCCTTGGATATGAACCTACCTTCATCATATATTATCAAAAACTCGATTGACCTGCCAACACATCATCCTTTCTATAGCCTACCTTTCTAGCCTTGACACATTGCTCCACCTTGAACTTTTCATTTGAACAACTTTGGCTAGATCCGACCAAACCAACCCAAGTGAACCTTTGTCACTCACCTCCAGGGACTTTACATTGGAGTCTCGGTGCTCCACGTTAACACAAACATTCCCTTGACCAAATTTGACCAAATCTGACCAAGCCAACCAAGTAAGCCTTCATTGCTTACCTACAAGCCCATTTACAATGGATTTCACCAAGATTTTTATAGTCTTCATTACATCTAATCCATGTACGCAATACCGCAAGATACCTAAAAAACATGGACCCAAAAAAACCACCTTCTTTAACCGAAAAAACTAGATTAAGTCATTAACTCTTTTATCGAGTCAAAGTTAGACCAACATACATGCCCCCTCACATCCCCCCCACTACACACACATATTCAATCTACCTAAATCTACATCTAGACTTTTCATAGGTAACCTAATAAACTAGGGTACGCATTCCTAGCCCATTTACATGGAATCAATCATTTTTACAACTCCAAAGTAAATATATTTTTTTATTTTTTATTTCACGGTGACCCAACCATCATCGCCCTGCACCTTCTATGTGAACACAATGGTGAGACACAAGACACAGAAAAAAAAGGCATCGACCATACCTGTAGCTGAATTTGCTTCTTTTGTGTAGTCCTCTTTAGATGCTTATTGTCTTTTCCAACAATCCTTCTTGAGATGGCCATATTTTCCACATAACCAACATTTTCCCTTACCCTTACTTTCTTTTGACTTACTTGGATGTGCCTTTCTGATCTTTCCCTCCTTCTGTAGATCGACCTCTAACCACCATTGCTTCTATTGTTGAGGTTTCCTTACTGGATCTTTTCCTCATCTCCTCAAACAACAAATCTCCCACAATAGTTTCATAATCAATGGCATATGTTGAGATGAACCACATATATGTGACCAGATGATCCCAAGACTTAGGAAATGAACACAATAGAATCCTTCTTTTCCTCTTCTTCGTACATTACGTCCATACTAGATAATAAGCAAATGAGAGTATTGAAAACATTCAAGTGATCAACAATTTTCGTAACTTCTTTCATCCGCAAGTTGTACAACTACCTCTTCAAGAAGATTTTTTTCATCAAGGACTTTGTCATATACAGACTCTCCAGTCTGTTCCACAAACCTATTGTTGTCTCCTCTTCGACGATGTTAAACAACACTTCATCTGCCAAACACAAACAAATGGTACTGAGGGCTCTTGCATCCAGATCTTTCGATTCCTTGTCTGTCATCCTTGTCAGTTTCTTTATCTTTTCAATGAGCACCTTTTGCAATCCTTGTTGCATAAGAAGATCCCGCATCTTGAGTTTCCATAACTCAAAGCTTTTCTTTCCATTGAATCTCTCCACCTCAAACTTAGAACTCTACACTTTCACCATTAACAAAAAAACTCCAAAACCACTACTTATAAAACCAAACCTTTATATGAAGAAATAATTTTATAATTCAAAATTGAACCCAAAACTAATATTTACAAAGTTTTAAAAAATATTTAATAAATATTTTACACCTAAAACCTTTTTACCTAAAACCACAAAAATTCAATTCTTAAACTAATAATATTCTAATACATATCCTCACCCACTTATGCCTAAAAACAATCCTTTAAGCATAAAAATAGTCAATCTTTCATATTATGTGTGCATAATAAGACAAAAGTCCACCTTAAACGTATCTTATGCATTCCGCCTATTTATCCATAAAGGCGATCCTTTAAAAAAAAAAAATGGTTTCATATATTACCTTAAAAAGAACCATCCACCATTCATACCTTCTGAGTTCTAGAGTTCTGTGCATATACCCATGTACCAATGTTATCATTTCCCTACAAGGTGTATTCAGCGTTAAAAACTGGTTATCGCTCCCCCTTGCATGTGATGATCTCCCAGTATTCACGCCTTTTCTGCCATATCATTGCTTTTGCGCTCACATCGTTGTCTTACTAGAACAGCGTCCAAAAACAGAGTGTGATTTCATTGTCTTTTACAAAAATCACCTTGCAACTCACTCATGAAATGGATTCCTGACTTATGAAATAGATTCCTCAGCTGGAGCTCTGATACCACTTGTTAGGTAACTTAAACAGAGCATAAAACTGAGAACATCAAACCAAACATAATACAACAGCAATCACACAGTTGAGACATAAATTTATGTGGAAATTCAATGCCAGAATTGGTATTCTTATTGTTCAAGAAAGAATTACAATAGCTAGCACAAGCATACAACCATCATCTCCTTAGATACACAGTGCAATCCACAGTATTGTGTCTTGATCACACACTCTACACACATTGCACTCTCACTTCTATGGATATGATCATATATATAGCATCTCTCAAATAGTTAGACTAATTGATTATAATTAGATCAACTAGTTACACAATTTGTTCACAGAAGACTCCATGCATGAGCATTCCTAATATAATTGCATGCATGTGCATGTGACCACATGAGAAATTATTGACATATTTCCAACAAACTAAACTAATTAAAACAGAATGGAGGCCATGAAAAAAATTCCTTAAAAGATTTTTAGAAGATTTTCCCAATGACAACGGACACGTACATGGGCTACAGTTTCTATTTAAACACGGAATTCTCATAAATCTTAGCCCTAAACACTCAAATTATCCTAAGAATATATTTTTAGTTCCCAATTCCCCATAAAAGTTGATAATTTGTGATAGAGGATAGAAAAAACGCATAAATAAATGCTAAAACACTCCACAGCCCCCAAATTCAAACTCCCAATCACAATACCCATGTCAATATTCAAAATCTAGCTGTAATTGACAATACCCATGTAAATTACAACTGTAAATCAAAGAGGGAAAGAGAGCATCCTATGTTCCACAAAATGCCAAAGAAAGATCTCTCTAACAGACAACAAAAAAGTCTTTCTCTGTCACAACATTCGTTCACTCAAAAAAACTCTTTCTAATGGAAAAATAACCTAACAGTTAAATAGTAGAACTGAAATTCTAATGCAGCGGATAGGATTAGAAACGTGGCAGAGTTTGATCAACACATGGCAGCTACGGTTACACAGCTGGAACAACTGTGATAACTGAATGCCGAAAATTTAGGCATCACGTTTTTTCAATCTACCCCTTGATGTCAAGTTTGAGGATTCCCAACTGTGATCTGAGTTTCTCCAATCGATCCTTTGGAAGAGTCTTCATAAAAATGCCTGCAAGTTGATCTTCAGATTTACAAAATTCAAAAAAGAGAAACTCTTGTTGGACAAGATCTCTAATGAAGTGATGGCGAATGTCAATGTGTTTACTCCTGTTGTGTAAAACTGGATTCTTTGTCATAGAGATTGTGCTTTGATTGTCACAATAAAATTTAATAGGTTTACAAATTTCCATGCTCAAGTATCCTAACAATCTTGATATCCAAATGACTTAAGTGCTTGTAGATTATGCTGCAATGTACTCTTCTTTGGTCGTAGAAAGAGCAATTATGGGTTGTTTTATGGTGCTCCAAGAAACAAGATTTTCTCCAAAAAGAAAAGCATATCCTGAAGTATTTTTGCGATCATCCAAGCTACCTGCCCAATATGCATCTGTGTATGCTACAACATTGAAATTATTAGTATCATTATAAAACAATCCAAAAAATATGGTACCACTTACATATCTGAGTATTATTTTGGCTTCTTTCTAATGCAACTCATGAGGTTGATTCATGAACCTAGTAACTAGATTTACGGAAAACATAATTTCTGGTCTAGTAGTGGTCAGATACATTAAGCTGTCAACCATGGATCTACAGAGAGTGGCATCATAGAGAGAAGATTCATCTTCTTTCATCAATTTTCTCCCAACAACAAGAGGAGTCCTTACAGCTTTACAATTCTGCGTGTTAAACCTCCTCAACATGTCTTCAACATATTTGGTTTGGAAAATAGATATACCTTCAATTGTTTGTCTGATTTGCATGCCCAGAAAATATTGCATTTCTCCCAAATCAGACATCTCAAATTTTGATTTCATTTCTTCTTTAAACTCCTTCACAAGTGATATTGAGGTGCGCATAAATATTAAGTCATCAAGATACAAGAAGAGAATAATAAAATCTGATCCAATGACCTTTTTGTGAACTACACTTTCAAAAGAACACTTAACAAAACTATGATCATGAAGGTATTTATCAATCCTAGAGTACTAAGCTCTAGGAGCTTGTTTAAGACCATAAAGTGCCTTCTTAAGCCTATACAACTTATCTTCTTTACCTTCAATAATAAAACCTTAAGGTTGTTCAACATAAACTTCTTCCTTCAAATATCCATTTAAGAAAGCATATTTGACATCCATCTGATAAACTTTCAACTTTAACTGAGATGCAATGGAAAGAAACGTTCTTACTGTTTCAAGTCTTGCTACAGGAGAAAATCTTTCCTCGTAGTCAATTCCTTCTTGTTGCATATATCCCTTTGCAACTAAACATGCCTTGTGTTTTGAAATGCTTCCATCCATATTATATTTTAGCTTTTAAATCCACTTTAATCCAATGGAAGATTTTCCATGAGGGAGTTCAACTAACTCCCATGTGTCATTTTTATGTATTTGAGACATTTCATCCTCCATTGCTTGCACCCATGGATCAACAAAACAAGCTTCTTTAAAATTGACAGGCTCAACATTTGCCGAAGAAACAAGAGCAAAATGATCATTAGCATACCTTGATGTCTCATAAATCTCTTTCAAACTTCTTGTTTTTCTAGGAGGACTAGATGGAGATGTTGCTTGAGAACTTGTTGATGAACTAGATGAAGGAGATGTTGCTTGAGAACTTGTTGATGAACTAGATGAAGATTCCTTTTATGGAGAACCTCTTGTAGATGAACCTGAAATTGTTATTGTAGATGGATGCTTTGATGAATCATTATCATCAAGGATTAAATTCTCAATATGTGGGGTAACCAATTTATCTTCACTTTCATCCTTAACATAAACTCCCCCTTCATCAAATATCACATCTCTACTTACATAAAGCTTATCAATAAGAGGATCATAACACCTATAAGCCTTACTTTCATCTGAATATCCAATGAAAAAACATTTTACATACTTTCCATCAATCTTTTGTCTTAGTTCAGAAGGAATATGAACATAGCATGTACACCCAAAAATTTTCAAATGAGAAACAATTGGCTTTCTACAAAACCAAGCTTCATAACGAGTAGAGTTCTTTACCATTTTTGTAGGACTTCTATTGAGAATATATATTGTTGAATGCATTGCATCTACCCAATATATGTTTGGCAAAGACATTTTTTTTAACATACATCTAGACATCTCTACAATTGTTCTATTTCTCCTTTCTATTGTACCATTTTGTTGAGGAGTATAAGTTGTATTTAACTCCTTTTTGATGACATTTGAGCTACAAAAATCTTTAAAATCATTGGAGGTGAACTCTCCTCCTCTATCATTTCTTAAAAATTTCAAATAGAATCTTGATTCCTTCTCAACGTGTGCTTTAAATTTTTGAAAAAAGATAAAATCTTGAGACTTCTCACTTAGAAAATAAACCCAGGACATTCTTGAAAAATCATCGACAAAAAGAAGAAAATATTTGTTTTCTGCAAGGTACAAAGTTTTCATTGGGCCACAAATATCTGCATGTACTAAATCCAAAGGCTCTGCTGCTCTAAATTTATGAAAATGAAAGTTATCTCTGTGTTTCTTCCAGGGATGATTTTAAGAATGGAAATTTATTTTAAAATGTAGAAACCTTAGCAAATCTTACTAATCCTTCATATGCCAACTATAAATGATTGGCGATATTTTTGTAAAAATATTCAAATTTATAAGGATTTTATATAGATTTTATAAAATTTTGGCAATTTTTAAGGTAAAATAATTTTATCCTATAGAATTTGGGAAAATCATTTTTAAAATAGCGAATCTCGTTTTTGGAAAAACCATGGAAAATTAGTCCATGAGAGAAATCTAGCCCCTAATATCATCCCTGGTTGCTTCCCTATTACACAACCTTCACATAACTTGTTACCAAGATTTGTGAAAGAGGATAAACCTCTTACTAAATTATTTTTTTGCAGCATAGAAAGAGATCCAAAATTAAGGTGTCTTAACCTTTTGTGCCAAATCCAAGACACATCAATTGAGGCCTTCAAACAAGATACATTTGATTCCATTCTCATCAAAAAAATCCAATTTTCTGTCATAGGAACTTCAACAACTAGGGAAGTATTGTTAAAAATCCTACAAAACCTTCCTTCAAAAACAATTTTGTAATTTTTAGGGTTTAGTTGCCCTATGCTAATCAAATTGTGCCTTAAACCTGGAACAAACAAAGTATCTTATACATACATAACACCTCCATTCTTGAATTTTATGGCAAGGGTACCTTTTCCCATTATATCTGCTTCATTATCATTGCCAAAATTTACTTTTCCCTTCACACTATCATCTAAATTTACAAACAAACTTTTGTTTCCAGTCATATGATTTGAACAACCACTATCTAAATACCATGTAAAATCATCTTTAGCTTGACGGAAATTACTTGGAAGAAAGAGAGTTTGAGAGATTTCACCTTCTTCCTTGCTAAAATTTGCTTGAGAGGTGTCTCTCTTCTTCTTAAAGAAATATCTTTCAAGGTGACCATCTTTATTATAGTAGCTACAATGAAAAATGCCTCTGCCAGAGCTGCTGCTTCTTCCTCTACCTCATCCACCTCTTCCTCTACCTCTGCAACGACCTCTACCTCCTCTAAAAAAAGGAGTAGAAGCTTCAGTCATGTCAGATGAAAATTAATTCTTCTTCTCTTCAACTTTCAACTTACTTTGAAAAGCCTGATCAAAAGGTTCGTCGTTCTTTTTCAACCTATCTTCATGAACTTGAAGACTACCAAATAAATTAGTAAGGGTTAGATGAGATAAATCCCTTGACTCTTCTATAGCAATAGTAATTAGATCAAACTTTTTGGGAAGACTTCTTAAAACCTTTTCAACAATCTTCCTATCTTCAAGTATTTCACCATGAACATGAATAGCATTTACAATATTCTGAACTCTGGTGATAAAAGATTCAACATTTTCACTTTCTTTCATAGATAGAGACTCAAAATCTTGTCTCAACATCTCGAGTTTAACAACCTTTACCTTCACAAAACCTTTATAAGCTTTTTCCAAAGTTTCCAAAGCATTATGGGAAATTCCACATTCTGCAATCTTTGGAAACATAGAGATATCAACTCATGTTTGAAGAAGAAACAGAGCCTTAGTATCCCTTTTCCTATTCTCCTTCAATTTTATCTTTTGATCAACTGATAATGCATTATAAGCATCTTGATCAGTTGGCTCTGTGTAACCTATAGAAAAAACCATCCATAAATCTTATGAGGTGAGAAAAGTTCTCATCTTCAAACTCCAATACTCATAATTTTCCCCACAGAAAAGAAGAATCTGGTACTGGACTAAATTGTTATTTTGGGTCATTGTCTCCTTCTTCTGGCTGCAAACAACCACAAACTGCAAAGAACCACAGACCTGGGAGCTCTGATACCAAATGAAGGATCTGCTACAAGAATTATGTGCTCACAAGAGTCACACCTAGAAAAATGCAGACCTTCATTAAACTTAACAAAAATGATAGAATACAGAAAACTGAATATCAATCAAAGAAACTACAACAATAGACCTCACACTCAAGAAAAAAAAATTACTCTGTTTATGAATACTCTTGTCTATGCTTTATTTCTAAAAGAAAAGAGATACATAGTACCTCTGTTACAACTGTAAATCAAAGAGGGAAACAAAGCATCCTCTGTTCCGCAAAATGCCAAAGAAAGATCTCTCTAACAGTCAACAAAAAATTCTTTCTCTGTCACAACATTCGTTCACTCAAAAAAACTATGTTTGGTGGCAAAATAACCTAACAGTTAAATAGCAGAACTGAAATTCTAATGCAACGGATAAGAGTAGAAACGTGGCAGATTTTGATCAACACATGGAAGCTAGGGTTACAGAGCTAGAACAACCGTGATAACTGAATGCCGAAAATTTAGGCATCATGTACTTTCAAACCCTAAATCGAAAGGTATTAATTCATTAGGAGCTCAAATTTACAGTGCTTAAAGTGAGAAGCATAGTAATTGCTCACTCCCATAGAATAATCTTCTGGACGGGTCCTTCATCCTCTCAAAATACTCTCACATGAATTGGCTATTATGATTAAAAAATATACAGTAATTGATCACTCCAGCTAGTTTTATAGTAAGAACCCTAAAACCTATTAAAAATCCCTAAAACCTTCAAAACTAAACCCTAAATGCAAAACAAGTGTCATACCAAAAAGAATGTGATAACAGAAGATTTGCTTTCCGTGAGGCCACTGATCACTCAAGCTAGTTTTATAGTAAGAACCCTAAAACCTATTAAAAATCCCTAAAACCTGTTGATAATTAGGAGTAATTATCTCCAAGTTGGTTCTCCAATATTCTAGCCCCTAATTTGTCTCTACTGCTAGCTGTACAGATAGACTAGAATTACTAAAATCCCTGAAAATATGTGATTG
>JZKD02S0914443.1:431659-447774 GCA_000966675.3 Picea glauca
AGAGGAATGGCTAAGGCAATATGCGAATTATTGTGGATCAGAAATCTGATGCAAGATTTACATATTAAGCACGTCAGCCCTATGAAGTTATATTGTGATAACAAGGCAGCGTGTGGTATTGCCTATAATCCTGTCCAATATGATCGAACTAAACATGTTGAGGTTGATAGGCATTTTATCAAGGAGAAACTGGAAGAAAAATTGATTGAAGTTCCTCATGTTCGATCTCAAGACCAGCTTGTTGATATGCTGACCAAGGCAGTGTCAAACCAAGCATTTAATGACTGTCTCGACAAACTAGGCATGAGCGACATCTATGCACCAACTTGAGGGGGAGTGTTGACAATTAGGAGTAATTATCTCCAAGTTGGTTCTCCAATATTCTAGCCCCTAATTTGTCTCTACTGCTAGCTATACAAATAGACTAGAATTACTAAAATCCCTGAAAATATGTGATTGTATCTCGACAGCTATAGTTTCCTTATAGATAGTCAATCATTCCTAAACTATAGGATCAAAAAGCTTTGTACAGTGGCTATTTATGCCCAGCCAGTAATAGAAAAATAATATAGGAGTATTCTCCTCACAAACTAGTTTTTACTAAACCTTCAAAACTAAACCCTAAATCTAAAACAAATGTAATAGCAAAAGATTTGGTTTCTGTGAGGCCACATGAGATTGTTGAACTCTTGTATGGTTTCAAACCTTAAATCCAAAGAAAATGTCATATCAGATATTTTGTTTTCCTAGAGGCCATATGAGATCGTTGAACCCGAGTATGACTTCAAATTCAGGCCCTCTATCAATGTTGTCGTAAAAAGAAGTCATATATTGTCCCGTGATGTAATTTCACATGGTAAGCGGGGATATCTTTTTTTCTGTGATCTCTAGGGATATTAAACACATCCTGTGGGTCCGGGATTGCATGATTGGTAAGCCGAAAACAGTCACAGTCTTCACAACATTTTATGAATTCCGAGCGAAAGAGGTTTTCCTCATAGTCTTGATTGAATGCCTAGCCGGCCACTCCCTCCGATTGAATATGACAGAGTTCGAAGACAGGAGCATCTATATAAATTTTTGGGATTGCAGGTGCTATTAAGTAATACAATTTTTCCAATCTCGTTACTTAATTATTTGATACATTAATGTTTTTTCTTATCAAATAAAAGAAAATGTGTTCACTCCTTAACATACTAATCAAGCTGGTTTTTTCCATTCTTCTCCAAGCTAAATCCTAAAACTTAAATGGGCAGCAATGTGAAATGTAAAAAATTAATATTGAAGAAGTAAAAGTTAAATAACCTGGATTCTATTTGTAGTCATAAAAATATATATGTATGTATTTACAAGGAAGTTAATATTAACAATTTTGTCCATTAATTTAGACAAGACAACCAGAATATACCAACATCTTTAACTTGAGGATTTTTAATCCAAAGAGTGACTAATCCATCTATTATCAAAATAATTAACATAAATTTAGATTTATGTATTATTATAAATCAAAGATAATACAAATACTCAGCGTAGGAGTGTTTGTTGTCTTCTTTTCCGTACGTGAAGTCGGTAATGTCCACTTGCTGGTAGCGTGTTGGTCATTCCAAAAAAAAATTCCTGGTAGCTTGTTGGAGGATGGTTAATAAGACATGCAATTTTTAAAGCGACCCAGTTGTGCACCACATCCACAAAACACTGGCACGCCAGCAGGAGCAGATAAGGGATATGGCATGTGGTCTCCACAAGGGATAAACCATGCACAGGTCCTGCACTCCATATTGGGCTTCGTGGAGACTAGCGCCAATTGAAGTTCTTTTCCGCCAACAATGTAGTTGGAGGAGAGGAGTACTAAACAGAATTCGGTTTTCTGTTTATTGATTTGTTTGAGTCAAAATTAGTTTTTAATTATTATATTTATTTACTCATCAAATTTATTTTAAAAAATTAATAAATTAATAATCCTTATAAAAGAAAGGTTTAAGAAAAAAATTATTCAAAACATTTAAGCAAAATATATTATCTTAAAAATGTTGGATTTATTAGTAAGAATATATTGGTTTAATAATAATATGTTTTATTTGAATTATTCTTAAAAAATTATAAAATTCATATATATATATATATATATATATATAATTTTTATTTATTATATTTTTGATAATAATATATGATTAGAAAATTTTAAAGCTGATAGTATGTATATATATATATATATATATATATATATATATATATAATTATAAAATTTTAAAGTTGATGTTGATAGGATGTTTTTATTTTTATTTTGAGGTTTATTTTCTATTTTAAAATTTCTTTTACATTTATATTGATTTTCATCATTGTGTTTGTATTTTATTTAAAAAAAAAATTACCTTTATGTTGATTTCAAAATTTCCTTTATCCTTTGATTCTTTTAAAGTTGATGTAGATATTTTGAGGTTATTTTTTTATTTCTGTAATATATCAATATTTGGGCATTTAACTAGTCCATAAATGTCAGTCAATTTTCTAAAAAATATATATAATTTTTTAACCAACACTTTTTACATCATAATTATTATCATATTCAAAAAAGTTTTGACAAATAACATCTAAAAAATATAATAATAACAATAAAGTATTTCAATATTCATCTTAATTAAAACATATGAAGATACACAAATAAAACCTTTGAAAATAAAAAAATTATTATGACTAAAACATTTTAATGCCAGCGGTACTAATTTAAATTTATTTTAAATTTATATTTATTTTAAAAAATATTTATTATTAACTTATAAGAATTAAATCTCTTAAAGAGAAAAGGAAAAATTTACACTTTTAAAAATTTGATGATATATTTAAATATTGTACATTTTTATAAGCATATTACTTTGACTAACTTTTACTATCATTTTATGATATATTTATTATTGCTATTTCTTTTATAAGAAATAAGGATTGTAATTTCTATTTATTATGGCTATTTCTTTATAAGAAATAAGGATTGTAATTTCAATTTATTATATTTCACACGGTACGCACTGCTTTGAACCCCAACTTGACTCAAGAGTTCACTGCTCACCCCCACGTCACCAACATAGCCAACACAATCTTTTTATTTTGTCATTACGTTGGAAGCTTCTCTTTGTCTTTATGGAATCAGGGTTGTTAAGAATGCCTAACAGAAGAGGACGGTCCCGTCGAGATGGAAAAGGATCCATGAAAGAGTTATTGATGTGGAGCAAAGACGACCAATCAATATAAATGGGCAATCAATATTGGGCAAACACGTGGAGAAACTTCAAAGAATTTTCCCAAGAATTATTGGAAAAATTCTTGGAAAAATATTGGGAAAATTCTTGGAAAGCAAACTCTAAGGGAGCAAACTCTTGAGTCAAGTTGGGAAAATTCTTGGAAAGCAAACTCTAAGGTTCAAAGCGAATTCTTGGGAAAATTCTTGGAAAGCAAACTCTAAGGTTCAAAGTAAACTCTTGACTCAAGTTGGGGTTCAAAGCAGTGTGGGGGCGTGGAGTTTTTCCCTCTATAAAGTCTAAGGTAGGCTTTAAAAAACAGATACTTAGACGGAGGAGATACTGGCAGCAATAGATACGAGCCAAGATCTTTATATAAATAGATACGTACACAGAGGGAATCAGAGTTGTTAAGAATGCCTAACAGAAGAGGACGGTCCCGTAGAGATGGAAAGGGATCGATGAAAGAGTTAGCGGTGTGGATGTAACGATTCAAGTGGCACTTTACACTGTTTGTTTCTGTTAAACGCTGTGATATATGGCCTTTACCTTGTGCTCTTTCTGCCTTAATGTCCCTGCCAATATTCCTGGCCATTGCAAAGAGGCTGGAATTCAAGTGGAGGATTGAAACTGAATTCCTACCAGTTCAAAGAGACAATGCCAAGCATATAGAAAGCCAACTCACACGATCACAATTCAGAGGAAGGCCCTGGGATATCGGTTTCGTTTCGATTTTCATAGTGCTCTCTGCAATTACCGCCTGCTCATTCAAGATTGTACTTTGCTGAATAGATTATGTGGTAATTCTGGGGTCTGTCTAATTTGTATATAAATTATGTTGGATAGATTATGCTGCATAGATTGCTTTCTATATAAATTATGTTGCAGTTTGCTTTCCATATAAATTATGTGGCATTTCTGCGGGTCTTTCTACTTTGTATATAAATTCTGTATTTTGCGGCTCTGCCTGCTTTGTATGTAAATTTTGTGTATAAATTCTGTACTTTTGTTTATATATATATATATTTTTTCGAAAATTGAGATACATTTATGGAATAGTTATAAATTGAGACACATTTATGGAATAGTAATAAAACATATTATTATTCAAAAAAGTTTATAAATATTTTTTATTTAAATATAAAAATATTGTAAGTTAATAAAATTATATTAAAAAATAACTGATATTTCAAAGACCATTTTATAATATATTAAAAATCCTCCATAGTCATTGAATAGTCTTTAATGGAGAAAAACTGATATACCCTTACCAAAAACTTCAATATTTTTAGGCTAATGCATTTTTCCCAAATGTTCAGAATATTTTTTTTTCTAAATAATTTTTTTCGAATATTTTTTCTCTAAAACCTTTCTAAAATCTTCCTTTCAATTAATAATTTTTTAAAATAAATTTAATGAAATACCAACTTTCTACCATCATTAAACCATGCTTTGCTATTAATATGTTTACAAAACTTTATATCTTTATATTATAAGAGGTTATTATAGTAGAGTTAATATGTTTTCACTATATAATATATTTACAAATTAATATCTTATTACAATTTAATATTTTTTTAAAGATAATTTTTATATTTTTGAAATATAGTTAAAATAAGTTTTACTATTAAGAACATATGTTTAAGAACAATTGTTTCTTCTTTAGAGATCATAAGTTAAAACAACATATTTATAGTTTGAAAAATGAAGGTAATATTCTCCTCGTAGGATACTTTAATGCTAGGAATGCCACTAAACAAGCTACTCTTTTAAGTAATGGCTCCAATCATAATCCTTTATGTCTAGATGAGGACCGTGTTTTATCTAATAGCTACAAAAGAAACTCTGAAGACCCTCCAGACCTAATAATTTGCAATGGAGTAATGAAGTGGCCAAAATCCAACCAGATGACTCATATTCATGGGCTAGGTAGTAGTGTTGTATATTATGTGATATATGATATCCCCGTTTCCAAACAAATAATAACTTTTGACCTTTTAAATGACCATGAGCCTGATCATAAACCTTTAACCCTAACTCTAAACTTTTCCATGCATAGGAACGCCATTGAAGAGAATTATGATAATCAAAGGAATTTTGCTCTTTGAAAAAACTAAAGTTGACATTTTCTTAAAGGATTTAAATAGTAAATTAAATCTCCTAACTTATAAGGACAACATTGAATAACTCTATCATAATTTTACAACTACCCTTTCCACTTATATTAACAAGTTCTCTTTCGAGCTGTCCTATAAAAATAATAATAGAACGACCAACCCTTGGTATGATAAAGAATGTAAAATTGCTAGGAAAACCATTAGGGGTGCTTCTAATGAGTCCTTAAAACTCCATAAGATCAATATGTACACAACCCTAATTAAAAGGGGAAAAAGGTACTATATCAATAAAAGGCAAGAGTGAATTTCACAACTATATAAGTTGGATCCTAAGAAGTTCTAGAGCCAAATTCTAAAATGCAATACTAAAGAAAATAATAGGATTCCCTTAAGGGACTGGAATTCCTACCTTAAAATTCTTTACGAGTTCCCTAATGCCATGAACACCATTCCTATTGTCCCTACAAAGGAAGAATTTTTTCTCTAGATGACATAGAGTTCGGGGTTAAGCGGCTTGCAAATGGGAAAGCTAAGGAAAGGCTACCAGGATGAATTTTTTAAAATCGGAGGGTCAATCCTTATCCCTCACATACACAACCTCTTCAATTTAGCAGTCAAGAAGGGCTTCCCTAAACCCTGGACACAAAGCCTCATTGTTCCTATTTTTAAAAATGGAGATAGAAGCATTCCCTCTAATTATAGGACCATTATGATTAGCCCGATTTTAGCCAAGCTTTATGGAATTATTTTGGAAAAGAAGATTATCCTTTGGCTAGAAAGTTACAGTAAAAGATCTAAAGGCCAGGATGGGTTTAGGAGATGTCATTCAATTGTGGACCATCTTGTTACCTTTATGATCATTGCAGAGGAGTTCTGCAATAATAAAACCAATCTTTTTTGTTGTTTTGTTGACTTTAGAAAAGATTTTGACATGGTTCATAGGAAAAACCTTTGGAATAGGTTAGAAGAGATAAAAGTGACTCTCGAGTGGAGGGTTGTTGCAATAAGGATGTATGAGAACATTATTTCTATGTTTAAAAACAGTAAGGGCTAGTCAAAAGAGATTAACTGCAATATCAGAGTCAAACAAGGTTGTCCCTTGTCTTGTACCCTTTTTGTTATATACATTGACAAGTTAGAAGATTGCTTGGAAAAAGCGGGTTGTGTCGGCCCTACTCTCACTGGTATAGTCATTAATATTCTTCTTTATGCCTATGATATCATTCTTATACAAAGGAGTCCCCGTGATCTTGAAAACCAATTGAGAATCCTCAAGGATTTTTGCTCCAATATGGGTATGACTGTTAATACTGATAAGACTAAGGTCATGATTATTAAATCCAATAAGATCCCTTATGATACCTTCGTATATGAAAAAAACAACTTGGAGGAAGTGACTTCATACAAATATCTTGGAATTGATATTCACCACAAGTTCAATTGGAATTATAGCATTTAGAAAATGATTATTAGGGAATGGAAAGCTTATTATGGGCTTGAAAACAATTGTAAATCAGTCGATCTTTAGAGTTGGGATAAGAATAAACTCCTCTTTGAGACTCTTGTTACACCTGTTATTCTTTATGGATGTAAAGTATGGGGTTGTAGTATCTCTCGTGAATCCTGGAGAAAGATAGAGAAAATACAAAAGAATTTTGTAACCTATAATCTCAAAATTAATGGAAATAGGTTGTATCTCATCCTCTTCTTAGAAACAAGCCTCTCCCCCATTGAGAGCATGTCTATGACTAGATACCTAATGTATAAGAACAAGTTAAACAGCATGGAATACAAGAGGCTTCCTAAAATTGCTTCAAAATTGAGTCATAACCACCATTGACTCAAGTGAGGATGGCATAAAGATGCTCGTTCTTGGCTAAACTATTGGGGAATCATGGAAGACATCATTTTGTAGAATAAAGATACTATTAAAAAAAATAGTTGTGTGATAAATAGTTAGAGGAAAAAAGAAAATTAAGGTATTATAAGGATGTAATCAACCCTAATCTAGAAGATCAAAATTAACTATTTGTTTTGCAAGTGTAGTGAAAAAAATAATCATTGCTAAGATGAAAACAAATTCTCAATTGGTCAATTCCTAAAATGCCATGGGATGAAATACTGTGTCACCTTCGTCACACTAAGAACCAACCTATACCTATATTAGATCTCATGGGATGAAATTCTCTTAGATTGTCCAACATATACCAATATTAGATCTCATTTTCAAAATATTTGTCACACTACCAACCAACCTAACCTCTTAAGTCAACACAAGTATGGTGATCTTGGAAAGCTTCTTTTCAAGCAAAAATATTCTAAAGAATAACAACTAATCCTTTACCCTCTTAAGGTCCAATAGACCAATTCTATCTTAGTGGACGTTAATCATCATCATCACCATACCATACCATGCCATACTCATACCCGTGCCAATGTTTCATGGATGTGGTGCACAACCCATGTCCTATTAAACATCATCCAACAAGTAGCCATTCCTATCCCTGGTCTCTGCCATAGGAAGGTTTCTTTGGAATGACCAACACGCTACCAACAAGTGGACATTACGACGTTCCTATCCCTGGTCTTTGCCATAGGAAGGTTTCTTTGGAATGACCAAAACACTACCAACAAGTGAACATTACCAAACGGCATTACCGACTTCACGTACGGAAAAAAAGACAACAAACACTCATGTACGGATGTGCTAAAGATGATATGAAAAATAAATCAGAATATTCAGTATTTGTATTATCTTTGATTTATCAGATTTATAAGAAATAGGTGAATCTAAATTAATGTTATTTATTTGTATTATCTTTGATTTATAATAATATATAAATTTAAATTTATGTTAATTATTTTGACAATAGATGGATTAATCATTCTTTTAATTTAATTAAAAACTTTCATCTTATAAGTTAACGATGTTGGTATATTCTGGTTGTTTTGTATAAATTAATCGATGAAATTGTCAATATAATACATATTTTTATTACTAGAAGAAAAGTTAGTTAACTTTTACTTCTTCACTATTAATCTTTTACATTTTACAGTTATGCCCACTTTAACTTTAAATTTTTAAGGACTTTTAAGAACTTAGCTGGGAGAAGAATGGAAAAATCTTTTACATTTTACAGTTATGCCCACTTTAACTTTAAAGTTTTAAGGAGTTTTAAGAACTTGGTTGGGAGAAGAATGGAAAAAACCAGTTTGATTGTGTTTCTATACCTAACATGTTAAGGAGTGAACAAATTTTGTTTTATTTGATACGAAAAAACATTAATTTATCAAATAATTAAGTACTAAGGATTGGAAAAAATTGTGTTAACTCGTACCACCTACAATCCCAAAATCTACTGACTCATGTCGTGTTATTGCATCAACTACTCATCAACATGATATCAATATAGATATCCCTATCTTCAATCTCTGTAATATTCAATTAGAGGGAGTGGCCAGCTAGGGATTCAATCAAGCCTATGAGGAAAACCTCATTCTCTCGGAATTCATAAAATGTTGTGAAGATTGTGGGTGTTATCGGCTTACCAATCATGGAATCCTAGACCCACAGGATGTGTTTAAGATCCCTAGAGAGACCCCTCTTATCATGTGGAATTACATCACGGAATGATATAGGACTCCTTTTTATGACAACATTGACAGAGGGCTTGAATTTGAAGCCATACACAACATTTGTTTTTTATTTAGAATTTAGTTTTTAAGGTTTTAGGGATTTTTAATAGGGCTTAGGGTTCTTATGATAAAACTAGCTAGAGTGATCAATTATTACTGTATATTTTTTTAATCATGGTAGCCAATTCATGTGAGCGTATTTTGAGAGGATGAAGGACTTGTCTATCAGAATCCACAAGATTATTCCGTGGGAGTGAGCAATTTCTATGCTTCTCACTTCACTTCGAGCTCTGTAAATTTGCGCTCCTCATGAATTAATACCTTTGGATTTAGGGTTTGAAACTGTACAATTGTTCAATGATCTCATGTGGTCATGTGGCCTCCTTGAAACCAAACCAAAACTTTTGGTGTGACATTTTCTTTCGATTTAGGGTTTAGTTTTTAAGATTTTAGGATTTGTCAAATCCATTATAGAGTGACAGGCTGGTATCCTCCTCGTTGGTTACAACTAATTTGTCGACATTGTTTGATTCTGTTACCGTACTAATGAAGAAGTTCTCAGACAAAGGCCTTACATCCAAATACCTTGTCATCCTTATTGGTGAGGAAAGCATGCCCTTTTCATTTCGTAGTGATCATCGTAGATTTTTACAAGATAATTCATTTTTGTGGGTTTTTCTTTTCACATTTAGGAGCGCATACGATGGGACAAACCGACTGCTAGTTTTTCAGCTACTTTCTTTACAGGTTCATCTCAACATGTGACACATATTGCATAATCAATATGACATATCTGAGTTATCTTCAATCTCAATGCCTTTCTGGTGCCGAGGGGTTGAAGTAATTGCTCTGGACAAGGAGACAAGGAAAGCTCCATGACATTCAATGCCACTTTCTTTAGAAATGTGAGAGATGGAAATGTTGCCCTTGAGTCGGATCATAGGCTTTTGGGACATGATTCTACAGAGTAAAATTGTGGTTTTCCAAATCCATTATTGCTAAATCCATTAATTTTTCTTAGTATTTGATAAGTATTATATGTTTTCTTAGATTATTGTTGAATCCATTTGATAAGGAAACAATGTAGCAATGGCCATATTTCAATGTTGTGGTAACCCTAATTGTCCCTAAACACTTATAGATGTATGGCAAAGTACAATAAAAATAAATTAAAAATTCAAATTTTACAAGTTAAGAAATGGTTTATATGCCATTTAAGGGTTTATCTCTATGTTTCTATTGTAATGTTAATTTTAATTTTTAAAAATTTTCAGCTTGTATTTTATTCTTTATTTTTACCAACAACAATATAATTTATAGATTAATTAAAAAGTGGTTGATTTATATTTATCAAATTTATTTTCATTTTAATAAAGCTTTTCACTTTAATAACACTTATGGACATATATCAACCATTTTTTACTTCAATGTGGTTGTACTAGATATTAGTTAATGTCAAAATAGGGAATATGAATATTATAGCATCATGTTTACTTTTATTAATTAAAATATTATAAATCAAATAAATTAATCGAAACCTCTCAGGACACCTCAAATCAATCCATCCGGACTATCCCATGCTTACCATACAAAAAACTATCCACTATGGCTAGACATTGAGCCCTAACACACTATGCCATGCTTGCCATACAAAAAACTATCCACCATGGCTAGACATCGAGCCCTAACACATACATGAACACGTGGAGAAAGGATGTAGAAGTGGTTGTAGAATTTTTCTTAATCCCTAAAACTTAATAGTCCATGGTAATCATGCCCACTAATGACAAAGGCATGGATTGATACATGCAAGAGAGATAAGTTATAAAATCTAATTAGTGGACACTACGAAAAATATACTGGCATCTACCAATTCTATTGGCACGATGAAAATTTGTAATTAAAAGAAACATTAACTTGGTTGTTCTAGATAGGTATATGACTATCGACGTAAATATTCTTAAATAGCGAGATAGACTACCTGATTTACTCCCGTAGGAAAAACAAAAAGTTTGCTGAAGTATCATCTAATAGTTGTTTGTGCATGGTATTAAAGGTACATACAACACTGTAACAAATCAAATTGGAATTGCCATGCTAAGGCACCTAGGAGATTATGGCCTAAAGTCTGCAACGTTTCTCATTAACATTGACTTGTTTGCAATGTTTCTCATTAACATTGATTTGTGTACGTGGCCAGTCTCGAGCATGTAAATTCAAAACGTTTTGAATGTTCTGCAGGACTGGATGGTGCATCATCTCATTAATGGCACAAAATCTAGAATTATTGTAAGTGTAACACCCATCGAGGATGCTAGACAAATAATCACTCATTAAATACAAATGCAATAAAAACCTTGTTTTAACATAATTTCATTGATTTTCATTTCCACAACTCTTTTACATTTGCTCAATGATAATTGTTAATAATATGATGAATTCAGTAATATTCTAACTCTAAGATTTAAAACTTAAGATAAAACTATAACAAAATACCACTAAAAAAAATACCTCCTCCATGGTCTGTTGAAGCTCATCAGTTACAATGTAGTTCTGCTAGTAGTAGGAAAGTGTTTCCAAGCATTATTTTCCCATTTTATTTTCCCACTTGCCCAGAGGGAAACAACAGAATACTCCTAGCCAACTAGGAGCCTAGCCGACTTCCTAGATCCAATAAACGTTTCGGTTTCTTGGCCCTCCATGCCCATGAATCCAAGAACAACAAAGCACATATCTCTAAGAAGACTATCACAAGAATTATATGTTCCAAGAATTTCACAACCTCTCATCATGCTCAAACCTCCCAATCCCCTTCCTCGCCACTTCTTCTCCCTATTTATCAAGTTTCCATACACCCTTCTCCAAGTCTCCTCAACCACCCTCATTATTATCCATCAACATCCCTTATCTAGATTTTTGGGAAAAAATTTAAATAAAACTAAAATATAAATGACTTGCATTAAACAACAATAAATAAAATGCAAAGTCTTTCTTCTCATGCTAGCTAATAAATGCAATTTGACAATTTTCCCCAAAATGTACATGACAACCCACCATGCTCATTCAATTCATCATACCAACCATCAATCAAAGTCAAAGAAGGTATTTAATACTTCTAGATATTTTGAATGGAATATAATTTACATAATAAAAAACATTACATTAAATATATAATAATCTATAATAATTAATACATTAATTAATTGTATTAGTGTATATGTGTAGGGTATGTGTGCATAGCTAGCGAGCACATATCTCATGCATGTACTAACGATAAACAACCATATCCTCTAGTGCATAGTTCCTATATGATCACACCAAGACATGTAGGACAACAGATCAAGTAATGCATCATTTAATAATTTTAATGAGAAAAATTACACCAATTCATCAATAAATCATTATCACACTTAAAATATCAATAGAAAATCAAAAGAGGGTTTTAAACATGGTAGGAACCAATTGAGTAAACAATAGTGACATCTCTAATCTCCAATCAATATTCTCAACTAACATCGAAGCATCATTCCTTCCTAACCTACTTACATCTTCCATCCTATCATTTCCTCTGTTGGACTAAGCTGGAGCGTCAACTATATTGACCTAACTTCAGATAGAACCTGTAAGCAGAAGTGTTCTACATCTTGACTAACCTTCCCCAATAGGCAACTAGCAGTCACCATCACATGTCTAGGGGAGCATGACTTCACACAACCCTCTCACAACTCTAGGTTTCAAAGGATAAATGGTGGGAAATACCTCCACTCCTCCTTATAGAACTAGGTTCAACACCCTACATCAAGCCCTATTGTGAAACTACTGTTCTTAGAGTCACGTCACCAAACAACCACTCTGGGCAAGTTGTGCGTCTTGTCAAAACCACACTCACCACAAATCATAGCAATATTTTGAATCATAAATTATATAATAAGTACAACATATAACATATACTATCTTCTTGATGTCTACGATATCCAAGTCACCTCAACACTACAGTAATTTGACTATCGCATAGCTCATTAACCTATAAGTTAATTCACCAATAAGTCATATATATGCATATACATAATAATTCCATATAAGGATCCATATCTGTATTGACGTTCAATTTAAAAAATGCATGTTTAATTTTATCATGCCTGACATCTCTTATCCATTCACATCATAACTTGAACTAGTATCCACGTACCTAAATTCCACATTTTAACTTGCATGTTTAAACAAACCAAATAACTATCATCATCATGAGTATATAATGATGAAAGTAATATCATGCAACACATAATTAGGTCAAAATGTACATATCTCAAATATCTATCCCAATCTAACTGAGCCCAAACAAATGTTAAGGATTGAATTACTAAGATGAGTAAACAATCAATGTTCTAACTTCCTAAAGGCCAAGATATGGGGGCTTATAGTAAGAGAGATATACTCGTTCCTTATGAATGCAAAACAAAATCCGATCACCGAGAGTAAACGTTGTGGTTATGTTCCTAACACATGCAAAATAAAACTGTTAGTTACGGTTGAATTTGTGTAGATGGAGATATAAATCCTTAGCTTCTTGTACAAATTGGTTTGTAATTATCTCAAATGGATGGAATGTGTCGTAAGAAAAAAATTAAGAAATCACCTTGGACGTGATCTCTTTAGAAATATCTCATACAGTTTTCATCGATATGGTCTTTAAACATTCATTAAATCGGAATATGAGAAGTTGGGTTAAAATTCCCTTTGTAGCCACAAACAACCTATCTCCATGTGTGGTGTAATGATTCATAGCAAATATCAGTAAGTGAGTTTGAAAAGTTGGGTTAAAATCCCCTTTGTAGGGGCAAACAAGTGTGATGTAGTGATTCATAACGACTCCTGTACACAAGTGTAGGCCATGTGAAGTCAAGTCGTTTAACTATTAGATTATTTATGTGAATTTAATTTGCTAATACATGATTTTTTTTTTGAAACTCGTGAAATATTGACATTTAGTGGTAATTTTTATGAAACCTGTGAAAGAATTGACATTTAGTGGTAGATGGGGGCACACGTGTCTTTTCCCCGTTGCAAAGATGTAAACATCTTCGAATGTATCCAAAGTTGTTTTGTTTTTTAATCAACTCTTCTGTTTTGGTTTTTAATGAACTCTTATATTTTCCTTTTAATGCCAATTTTGATAGGTTGTACTTATCCAAGTTGTTACTCTAGATTTCACTATCTCTCTTTATATTCTTGAAAAATACAGTGGTTTTGACTTTTTCATCTTGGATCGCATTCTCCGAGAGGGAAATGACCAACGTTGGATTGCTGTGATTGTGTCGAGTCACTGTCTGCAAAACCGAAGGAAACTTCATCCAGGTTTTATCCTTTGGAGAGAGTGAGTGGAGGTCTTCTTTCCTCCAAATCTTGTTCACAATGAAGCTGTAATGGTCACCAACTGAAACGGATTTTTTCTRCATMTTTTGTTGGTAGATCTACAAAAGGTGGAGGCAGATTATTGTTCCCTCTCATTCCCACGGTAAAATTCTTGCAAATTAATAACACTAGATTTTGAATATTGACATGGGTATTGTGTCTGGGAGTTTGAATTTGGGGGTGTGGAGGGTTTTAGCCTTTATAAAGCGTTTTTCCTATCCTCTGTCACAAATTATCAACTTTTAACTAAAAATATCATCTTAGGGTAATCTGAGGCTTTAGGGCTGAGATTTATGAGAATTGTGTGTTTAAATAGAAATTGTAGCCCATCTAGGTGTCTGTCCGTTGACATTGGGAAAATCTTGTAAGGAATTTTTGTGATGGCTCTAATTCTGCTTCACTTAGTTTAGTTGAGAAATGAGACGATTTTTCCATTGTTGCCTTGTCTTGCTCGAAGCTAGAGAATCTAATATGCAAGGTCCAATTTTTGTGATTTTAGTGTAGAAATTCCCCGTTAGTTAATCACCGTGGGAAAATCGAGATGTAAGATAAAGTGCATATTGTATGTTGTACGTTAGTTAGAAAATTAAGGTTTGGAATCTAAATTGCTCGTGGAATGATTTAAATTTCCTTCAAACTTTTCGATTTAAGAATTTAGCCAAATTATGATTGTTTTTCTATACATCAGATCTTCTATTTGAGCTCTGTCAAAGTTTAAGAATGAATTGCACCTGTTAGTTTCCTGTTTTCCATTTCGTTTATCCTCTGTAAAAAAAAGTGGGCGTTGAATTGTGTATTGAATGATCTCAAAATTCTGGTTTCTCATTTCCTTTAGAATTTCAGATGGCCATTAATTTTTTTTTTTTGTTTTTCTATTTCATTCGGTTTCGTGTGAGAATTTAAGATTAATGTGATGTGTTAGGTTATTTTAGACATATTATGGAAACTTAGATTTTTAAATATTATGGAAAATTAGATTTATATATATATATATATATATATATATATATATATATATATATAATTAAAAATAGAATAAGGATTGGAGAATAAATGAGTAGTTTTCATTTCTTAATCCCAACTTTCATGAGATCAATTTTCCCTTCACTGACTTTACAATAATATACGGATGAGATCAATTTTCTCTTCAGTGACTTTACAATAATATATGGAGCTAAGCATGTCTGCAAATACGGGAGAGAAAAGCTCTACAATAATTTATGGAGCTGAACATGTATGGAAATATGGGAGAAGCTCCTTTGCTAACATTATTATTAGTTTTAGATATTGGGTTATACATAGCATTATCATATTTTATGGAAATAATAGGAGAAACTCTTTTGCTAACATTATTACTCGTATTAGATATTAGGCTATCCATAACATTATCATTATCATACATTATGGAAATACTGGAGAAGCTCCTTTTCTAACAATATTATTGGATATTGGGTTATCCATAGCATCATTATACCTTTTGTATTCATTTCAGGCCCCAAGAGTTTAGATTATTATGTATTTGAGAGATTCTATTAGTAAGTGGTCATTTTTATCTAGATGAATTTATATGTATATATATATGAATGGTTATACATAGATACATATAATATATATTAATGGTTTTTTTTTTTTAATTTTTCAAAATATAAAAAATATAATTAAAATTATTTATAAATTCAAAATATAGATATAAAAATATACACATAGATATAAAGGA
>JZKD02S0914443.1:448007-510269 GCA_000966675.3 Picea glauca
CAATGTGAAAAATGACAAAGTTCATCACAAAGTCAAGTTTGGTGAAGAGCATGGCATTGTGATGTTTGCGTAAAGATATGATGGGTTTAGTCATATTGGGTTTAGGCATTGCGATGTTCGCGTAAAGATATGATGGGTTTAGTCATACTGGTTTTGTTGCATTGCAAAGTTAATCCAAATTCAATAAGGGTTTTTGTCACTTTGAAATGTTTAGTAAGGGTTGTATAACATTATGTTTTTCCTTAAGGGTCATATTTATAATATATGTCAATTAATGCACAATAGATTTATTATTTAAAATATTTAAAAAAATAAAAAAATATAAATTCAAATTTTATTTATAAGTCCAAAATATAAATATAAAAAACATAGACATAGACAATTAGTTACAAGATCTATTATAATAATCAAGAAACAAAAATACTACAAAAAATACCACAAAAAATACCAACAAAACAAAAAATGTAGAGAACCACAATAAAAAAGAATGATACCTTTATTGATAGAAAACAATGTTCACTTGCTTCTTCTAGCGGGAAACCTCCAATAGAGTAACACTTTATTACAATAATTATCAAGAAAAAAATTTATCATGCCTTCTACTCTTATTTATACTAATTCTATCTTCTAAAGAACATTCTAGATGAAGATCTTTCTAGAAGTGAACGTTTCTTTTAGGTCTTCTTACATTGACTTGTTCACATTTATTAAATAGGTTGTATTAACTAATGTTGACATTCATTACATGGAAAATACATTATTCTACCTACGTCATGGGTTACGAAGGTTAGGTCCCTAACATGCCCTCCCCCTTGAAGAATAATGTTTTCCTCAAGGCTTGATATGAGAAAATTGTTGCAAAATTGTGGTCGGTTCTCAGGTGGCATATTATAGAGTTGTATCTTTCCACTGAACTAACACTTCCTTGATGGTGCATTGATGGAGACAACGCTCTTGCTGGTCCAGGATTTCTTGTGGTTGCAACCAAATGGAACCTTCTTCATCCAACTCATGAAAACCAGTTTGAGTGTGGCACTTAGCTCCAATCACTTTCTTTAAGCACGAGACATAAAATAGGATGGAGCTTTGAATGACTGGGCATAGATAACTACTAGGACAAAATCCCCACTCACTTGATAATTGTATAAGGACCATAAACTTTGGGAGCAAGTTTCTGACAGTGTTTGACTTTGAGTGAAGTCTTCTTATAAGGTTGCAGAAGGTCCCCTTGAGCAAATTAACATTCGAAACAACCCTGATTTGCTTGTTTCTTCATGTGATTCTGAGCCATGAACAAATTTTTTTTGAGGGTAAAAAAAATGGCCTCTCGGATTGTAATATTTTTGTCAACCTCCCACAGATAGTTTTAATGATAGAAATTTATATTAAAATGTAGAAGCCTAGGCTAATCTTAGTATTCCTTAATATGCAAAATGTTAAATGGTTGGCGCTAGTTTGGTAAAAATGTTCAAATTCCTAAGGATTTTATACAGTTTCTATATATTTTTTGCAATTTATAAGGTAAAATAATTTTATTCTATGGAATTTGGGTAAATTCTTTTTAGAAAAAAAAAAGAAAAAATGGTGAATCTATATTTGGGAAAAAAACATGGAAAAATAGCCCATTTGTGAAATTTATCCCCTAAAATCATCTATGAAACTGCCTAAACCTTTGAGACAACTAGCATGTATGAGAGAATCGATGATAGATTTTGTTTGTATACTTCTTTAAAAGGAGTCATGCAAATAGTTGTATGGTAAGATGTGTTTTACCACCGTTCAACTAGGAATAATGAACCCACTAATATTTTCTTTCATATGCAAAACACCACAAATATGTTTCCCAACACTTGTTGACAACTTGAGTTTGACCATGAGATGATAGGTAGTGCTAAGATACAATTGGGTTCCCTGGAACCTAAAAAATTCTTACCAAAAATTACTGGAGAAAGTTGGATATCAAAGCAGGTCATAACATTTAAAGATATTATCCATTTGTATAGCATTATTAAACTATGCTTTATTGTTAATAAGTTTACAAAACTTTATATTATAAGACGTTATTATAATAGAATTAATATATTTTCATTATATAACATATTTACAAATTAATATTTTCTCACAATTTAATATTTTTTTAAAGGATGATTAAAATATGTTTAATGATGCTTAAAAGTTATATTGATTTTTATAAATTTCAATAATATTTTTTTATGATGTTTTTAAAAAATATTTATTAATTAAAATATTATAAATAAAATAAAATAATTTTTACTTTTAAATATTTAAAATTTTGTTTTTATTGAACAAACACAATGAAGTGACTAATTTCCAATAATTGAAAGTGACAATTAATCATAATAATACAGCAATACATCACTTTTTTTTTATAAAAATCTTTATAGCCACATATACTACATGATTTAATAGCGTGGGAAAAACCAAGGATACATACAACACATTTAAAAATCAGATCGAAATCACCCTGCCAACGTACCAAGGAGTTTGTAACCTTTCTCACTAACACTAACTTGTGACGTGGCTAGTTTGGAACATGTAAATTCAAAACGTTTTGAATGTTGTGCATGTAGAGTTGGTTCACCGACTCATTAATGGCGGCCAAAGCTAGCATTATTGTATGAGATATCCGCTCGTTCTTTATGAATGCAAATCAAAATGTGATCGCTGAAAGTAAACGTTGTGGTTTCGTTCCTCACACATGTAAAACAAAACTTTGGCTTGCCACTGAATTTGTGTAGATGGAGGCATAAATGCTTACTTAGTTGTAAAAGTGGTCTAGGTTTTTTTGCAATTTTTTTTTATTGAAATTTAGTAATAAATAATTGGATATGCATTAAATTTGTATAATCTGAATGCTTGAAGATTTTCATCACACTAAATTTATTTATACAATAAAAATACAATTTAAACAACAAAAATATTATTTTTTTCAAAAAGTAAAACTTTTAGCGAACGCCATTATTTCCTTACTGGTCGACCATTGACCCGACCTTGCTCTTCATTGCAGATTACAGAGTTGATAAGCTGTTCCTGAAAACGAAGTGTGTGCTGTGAGGCTGGGGTTCCGGTCCATTCCTTAGCCCGCGGGGCTCCGGTAGGTGAACCGCGCGCTGAAAGTTAGCATTCGAGGGTAACTTTCAGCGTTCCATCCAACTGAATTCTCCTCATTTGATTCTTCTTAATCGTGCCTGGTTGTATCGGGGACTATGTCGATCGCGGACCCCTCCTGTCTTTCTGATTGACCTTCCATTGCCAATTGGCTTTCTTCCCCCTCCCCGGACTTTTATAAATCAAGATTGAATTGACCAAAAGACCATGAAACCAAAGAGCTCCAAACCCTGCTCTCGGTAGTACGCGGAGAGAACCCAATGAAACCCATGGCACCACGACTACCTCTACGAGGGCAAATGAATCCAGATCGATCCAAGGGTAGCCTGCCTTTGCGTATGCTGGCACAGGATATAAATCTGCCACGGGTGGATCGATTTCAATCGGTGCTACTTGCTCCGCTGCCACTGGATCTTTATCTGCGCCACTGGATCTTTATCTGCGCCTGAATCCGCTAGACTTGGATCTCCAACAGACGGAGTTGGCCCCTTTCCTGAACGGGAAAGGACGGTCGGCCAGGGATGGTGATGAATTACGAGATGACTTGGGACGCTTTCTCCGGTTATACTTTTCCCGTAGGTAGGCAGGGAGAGCAAATCAATAGTCATTCAACTGGGGGATTGTTATTTCTGCACTTAGGGGCCTATCGATCCGTGAGGTGTAATGCTGGTCACATATCCCGTTACGATTGGCTGGTGGTGAGCAGTTAGATTCATTGGGTGACGCGGAGGGACCAGTGCAGCTCCTGTTAATGCTGCTACCATTGTTGCTGAAACTACCTTTGTTTCTTCGGGGGTTGAATCAGTCGTTGATCCAGTAAAAGTAGCAGTTGAACCTGCACCAGCTTCCCTTCACTCGGTTGCTTCATATCCATATCCAAATCCATTGCTAAGCAGCATCAAAGCCATTACCTCGCCCAGATACGGATTTACTAATAGCAATTTAAGGGCGCTTCCGTGGACGTTCCTGGAAGTGATGTTCCTTTGCTTGTGTAGAGAACTGCATTACTAGATTATCCAGTCAACATTGATCTCGAGTTCAGCATCTTGGCTCCTTTTTACAAAGTTATATATCGAATAACTTGGCACATATACAACAAAGCTACAGAACTCATTCCCATTTTTTAAACATGCCAGTTCTCTGCATAGGCCAAGTTTTTCCGCGAAAAGAGATTGATATCTCATTCACTATATATATATATATGTGAAAAACAAAAATGAACAATTACAAACCACAACTACCTTACCTTTCTTTCCCTTCCCTTCCAGGCTGCCCTTCATTTCCCCTCATTTGCCATGTATCCATTCCAGTGCCACCACCTCCCCTAAATAAACCAAAACCTGCCTGCAAGTAGAAGATGCCGAAAGAATGCCTTGTATGCTTACCAATGCTAATAGAACAGATACGGAGGGAGAAGGAATAGAACTGCCTACTGCTCGTCCTCCTAACTGCATTCTCTTTACTGCCTCCGGGCCCGTAGTAGGGTTGTCCCACCTGCCTAGAAACAACTGCCCGCCTATCGAGTTAAAGAACACATTGAAGCTATTAAAGAATGCTATTACAGGAAGCTCGTTCTTGATTTATGGGTGCTTATGCGTGGTTAACCTGTGAAACTAATAGGTTACTGGTTTAAGGCCAACAATTGTGGCTACAGTACAGTTCAGAGTCTCTAGATTCAGAACTCGTCGACTGCAGTTTTATCACAATCAAATTGAAGCAGAGGCTGTTGTGACAAAACTATAAACGAAACAAACAATGCAGAAGAGACAAATCGAGAATAGGAAAATGCAGAGCACCATTGTATTAGATGATAGTCTAAAGATATAAAGGGAAAACAAAACCACCAAATCAAGAAGTCGGAACCAAATCTTAATGAGTGGTACAAGTGGCCAGAACAACACAGTCACACACGGTTGAGCTTATAACTAACACTCCCTCTTAAACTCAAAAGTTACAAACATCAGCACTGATAATGCCCAAGTGTTGTCTCTTAAAATTAAAAATTGTTTTTCCCAATGGCTTTGTAAAGATGTCTACAAGGTGGTCTCGTGAGCCACAAAATTGAAGATTGAGTTCACTATTATTGAGTTTTTTATATGTGACATGCCATTCAATAGTCTTCTCAACCACACAACTTGGCAGGAAGTTGAGGTAGCAATACTTTGCCTATGCAGAAGATATTGAGACAATGTAATATTCCTTGTAGATTTATCTTGTGATTTTCTTAGTTATCTGACTTACATCTTTCTTCAAATAGTTTGTCCACTTAAGATGTTTTGTATTTTTAGTTTGCATTCACCAATATGTATGGCACAATTTACCAATTAAATCATAACCTCACTGCTGTCTTTTATTTACTAATGAAAATAGTTCATCAAAATGCTAGAACTTCAACACATACATGCATAAATAGTAAATAGGAACAACATGGGAGGAACCTGGGTAAACTTTGTTAGCTGCCCCTGCAAAAGTGCTGATAAATTTGCTTCTGTGGCTGGTGATGTATACAACAACCTTTGCAATGAATACATATAAGCAACTGGAAGAGATCTACCCAGAAAATAAATGTGTTGCAACTACAACAGTTTATGGGTAATAGTAATGGACAACTCCACAAATTAGGAATACTAGCCCAGACAAGATGCACATCCCCTCTGAAGCAAGTAACTAAGTTCACGAAGGGATTAATGTTTTACTTTCCTTGAATGTGCTTCCAGCTGGAAGTGTATGTGCCCATAATGTTGATAAGAGCACCCAGATTCAATAGATAGTGCCCACACTTGAAAAATATTGTGCCCAGCTCCAGAAGTAGGTGTCCAACGAGTAAGAAAGGTGCCCAACAAGTGGAAAAAAACCCAAAAAGTAAGAAATCGCTCCTGCAGTCAGTGTTTTGACCCTCTCTATCACTAAACTCACCCCTCTTGATCTAGTCGACCTCCTTGCCAAAGATAAGTTGTTACCACTTAAACTCAACCACAAATGAAAGAGAAAGATTGCCTCTAAAATATATAAGCTGTCAATGAATCCCAAGGAAGAAATCTGGATGATCTCTTCTCCAAACTAGCTAGGGTGTATCGTTGCAACACCGAAACCAGTAGCAAATTGAAGGATTTCCAGAAAAACCCTAGTCTCTTTCTCCAGAGCTCTCCAAAACTATTTTCTCAATAAGCAAGTGTAAGAATTGATGATAGACTCCTCCTATCTATACTTCTAACTTGATCTTTTCTTTCCTTCTCTTATGAATGTGGGATAATAACCCCACTTGACTTTTTTTCCATTCTTCATGTTCCCTTGATTATTTTCCTCCCTATCCCACAGGAACTCAATTAGGCTAGCAGAATTTTCTCCTAGAGAGATTAGGAAGATGGGGACATTATAGAAAATGGGCTACTTCTTCGATGCCCAAGAAATCAAATTCGTTCCCAGGTGAAAATCATACCCTGAGGTGCTTTTCTGGTCATCTAGGCTGTCTTCAAAATCAGTTTCAGTGTAACCAGAAAGATGATTATCTTCAGATAGAGTGTACCATAAACTAAAATTGAGAGTGCTAGCAACATATCTCAGAATCCTTTTCACCATCTTCCAGTGAGAATCTTTGGGAGATTCCATGAATTGGGAAACAAAGCCGATTGCATACATAATATCAGGCCTAGTTGATGTAAGATACAACAAACTGCCTACTAAAATTTTGTACAAAGTAGAATCCACTGTAGGGCCTTCATCTTGCTTGATCAATTTTGTGCCTAGGGGTATAAGAGTTTTTGCTAGATTGCAGTCTTCCATGTAGAATCTTTTGATGATGCCTGCTGCATACATTTGCTGATAAACAAAAATCCTTTTGGTTGATTGGTCAACTTCAATCCCCAAAAAATATTTTATTATGCCAAGATTTGTCATCTAAAACTCAGATTTCAAGGCATGTTTAAAACAGGTTAACTCAAGATTTCCATTATATATCATGTCATCAACATATAGACAGACAATTAGAATTTTACCTTGCTGATATGTTTTTGTGTATAGAGATGGCTCATTTGGTCTTCTGTTGAAACCACTCTTGATCATGTAAGTATACTGTATCAATTATGTTGTACCAAGCTCTTGGAGCTTGCTTTAAGCGATACAAGACTTTCTTCAACCGATACATTTTGGTTGGCTTCTCTTTGACTTCAAATCCAGGTGGTTGATCCACATAGACCTCTTCTTCTAAGACACCATTCATGAAATCTGAATTGACATCCACCTGGTATACTTTTAATTTGTGTTGAGCTGCTATGGCTAAGAGAGTCCTTACAATGTCCAACCTTGTTACTGGAGAAAAATTTTCACCATAATCAATGTCTGGTTGCTGTGAGAATCCTTTGGCAACAAGTCTTTCTTTGTGTTTTTCAATCTGTCCCTTTTCATTGAGTTTAGTTTTGTAAACCCACTTGACACCAATACTTGTCTTATGTTTGGGCAAATCAATAAGATCCCATGTTTTGTTCATCTCGATGGAGTCAATTTCTTGGTTCATGGCTTGAACCCAATGTGGCTCTTTAGTTGCCTCTTTAAAAGATTTAGGTAGACATGACATTAATGCAAAATTATTCTGCCGATCAATATCATCCAACTACTCATGGATCTCTCTCAAGATTTTAGTTCGTTGATTTTGAATTTCAAAGGATGAATTTCTTCTTGAAGAAGAACTGTCTTGAGAAATTTCAGGCTGTCCTTGTACCTACAATATTGGAAGGACAGGCTGATGTGTTTGCTTTCCTGAATTTTTCTTGTTTTCAGGAAGTGGCAACAATGGATTTTGACTGTCCATAGGTCGATTTTAAGACTCACTCTAGAATTTGTTTTCAAGAAATTTGACATCTCTACTGAGAATGAGTTTCTTTGAAATCAGATCATAGAGTCTATAAGCTTTGGATGTCTCAATGTAGCCAACAAAAATTCCTTTCTCACTTCAATCATCAAGTTTCTTCCTCAATTCAAAAGGTATGTAAGTGAGTGCAATGCATCCAAAGGTCCTAAGATGAGCAACATTTAGTTTTGTCCCACTCCATGCTTCTTGAGGGACCTTCATCTTGACACTAGTGGTTGGGGATCTATTCAAAAGATAAACTGAGCATTCTACAACTTCAACACAAAATAAATTTGACAAACATTTATCTCTGAGAAGGGTCCTTGCCATGCTTATTATAGTCTAGTTTTTCCTCTCATCCACTCCATTTTGCTGTGGAGTATACTTGGTTGTGGTTTGCATGATTATTCCTTATGATTTGTAGAAATTTGCAAATTTTGTTGAATAGTATTCTCATCCTCCATCTAACATGAGAACCTTCACATATTTCCCACTCTATTTTTCAGCTTCATCCTTGAACTTTGGAAAGGTTTCAGACTTGTGTCTGAGGAAATAGATCCATATTTTCCTTCCAAAATCATCAATAAATGTTAGAAAATAAAATCTACCACCTATTGAATTTGTTTTCATTAGTCCACATAGGTCATTGTGAACCATCTCTAAGTGTTGTTTGGATTTACTGGAGGACTGTGGAAAGCTAGTTCTCTTATGTTTTCCAAGAATGCAAGACTCACATGAGGGATTTTTCTCTTTGAACATAGGTAGACCTTTGACCATGGAGTGTTTTTGTATGAGGCTTAGACTCTGAAAGGGTATATGTCCAAATATTGCATGCCAAATAATAGTTTCATTGGGGGTGGATGCACTTTGTGCATAATTTTTGCAGTTCTAAGGGTCAAGGGAAACATCCTATTCTAAGTCGTGGATTTAAGAAATCAATTTTCTGCTAGGAGGTTTGTCATATATCCTACATGATGCTCCTTCAAGAAGTACCTTATATCCATTTTCAACTAGTTGTCCTACACTTAACAAATTATGTTTAAGATCTGGAACATGATTGACATCATTTATGTCTTTCTTTACATCTTGTTTATTGAGAATAGGTACAGTTCCTTTGCCTTGAACTTTGACTAAAGAGTCATATCCAAGTGTAATATCAGATGAAATAGAAGAGTCAATTCATCAAAGTAAATCTTTGTTACCTGTCATGTGATTGCTGCATCCACTTTCCAGCAACTAGAGGTCCTTGTGTTGTTCTTCAATTTTATGACATGAGAGAAACATCCCATCAAAGGTGTCTCCTTCATGATTTGTGACATGGGTTGTTTTTGAGTGATCATATTCTATCTTCTTCCTACATTCATATTCATAGTGCCCATACCTTTTTTTAGTAATAGCATTATATGCTTTCTTTGTCATTGGATCTCCTCCCTCTGCCTCTTTGAGGCTGGAAATTATGATTCTGATTTTGATGTGTGTGACCTTTAGATGAGTGATGGTTTCTTGGACTTCTCCCTCTTCCTCTATGACCTCTTCCTCTGCCTCTCCCTCTGCTGAAGGTGAATTGAGTCTTGGAATCATTGTCTATTGACTCATCTTCTAGATGTAGTCTAGTGTCATGTGACAACAAAGAAACCATGAGTTCATCTGTTGAAAATTTTGAGAGATCCTTGGATTCAAGAATGACTGTAGCAACCATCTCAAATTTCTTTGGAAGAATTCTTAGGAATTTATCAAAAATCCTTTGATCAGGGATGGCTTCACCAGTCAACCTGATCTGGTTTACAATTCCCATGACTCTGGTCATAAATTGATCAACATTTCCAGACTCTGTCATCTTTAAGGTCTCAAAATGTGTCCTCAAGGTTTGCAACTTGACTATTTTGACCTTATCATTTCCATGGTAGGTTGTACTAAAAATGTCCTAGGCCTTTTTCAAGGTAACAACACCTATGATTTTTTAGAAAATCGAGTCATCCACTGAGTTTGGAATCCATAATTTGGCCTTATTCTCTCTTTTCCTCTATTTTGTCTGAGTAGATCTTTCTTGATTGTTCATGGCAACTAGATCTGCTGGATCTAGTTCCACATAGCCAAGATCCATTGGATCCTAGCACTCCTATGCTTGTAAGAAGGATCTCATTCGGAGAGACCAAAATTCATAGTTCTTTCCAAGAATAATTGGCCCTTGTGTTGGTCCTAAATGGTTAGAGGTGGCCATTTTTGTAAAAAAAATCCAGAAAAGAAAACAATTTGTTATTACTTTTCATGTTCTTTCTCAGGGATGAAAAAATACCTCTGATATCTCTTGATGCAAGAATACAGGTCCTCTTCCTATTTCCTGCACATAAAACCAAGTCCTTGAGGGACCAAACACACCAACGAAGTTTCAAGCTCGAGGTACATAAAATTTCTTGTTTCCTGGTATCGCTCTTGTTTGATCTAATTATACGAGAACAAGATCATTCAGAGTCAAAGCTTAGAGATGTGTTCTTTATCGATTGTAACTGTTTAATGCAGAAAACTAAGCACTCTAGGGATTCCTTTTTAACATTTTTTTTTCGCATTAAAGCCTCATATGACCAAGGGCAAGAACCAGGTGCTCTAGGGCTCCGAGCTTCGGGCGTTTCAATACATTAAGACCTTGATTCTTCTAAATAACTGAATGGGCAAAGTCCCGAACAAGAGAAAAGATCAATGACCCTCATTGATATGAGATCAATGACCCACAATTACTTTAGGACTTCAGGATTCAGAGCCTTCCATCGCTGTACTTCACAATACACAAATCCAGAGGCCCTTAGACCTCGACAAACCAATGACCAATATATTCTCTGGAACTCCATCCTTCGGGATTTCTTGTATGCTGACTCGCGAAAAACTGCAGAGTGCCAAATCTATAAAGTGACGTAAGCTATGGAGTGATTTAAGCTTGATCCCAACGGTCCATGTGTATTTTGAACGAGTGGTCAGGATCCACTTCGGGTTTCGGCCTTCAGGGCTCTTTCCGTCACCGATTCATTGTTCTCCTGAAGTGTCAGATCACCGAAATGTCAGATGGATTCTACGTGTGTAGCGTGATCAATGACCTGGAACTACTCTGACTCTTTAGAGCTTTGATACTTCAAAAGTTCTTGACTCATAACAACTTAGTTCTTCTGGAGTGTTAGTGCTCTGAACCTCCTCCAATCTATTGCCACTTGGCCTTTACATTGACGGTCTAGATGCACTCCGCTCTTCGGAGATTCGAGAGACTAGTAACCCTTAGCACATGTGCTCTAATTCTTCCAAAGTAAAATATCTCCTCACACATATTTTTTGGATCCAACGGTCTAGAGTCACTTCGGATCTCCTGGACTTCGGGAACCTAGACACCTTCTCTACCAAAGTCCTATGGTGTGCTATACCACTGGACTGTAGGATCTGCTGACACATGTCCTTTTTTTAGATCGATGGATAGGATTCAAGATCCTTTTACTTCTTTGCAACCCTTGTAATAATTTCACCGAATATGTGAAGTCCTCTGTCTTCTCTACATGCGACTGAGAGCTATGACCTCGGCTTAAAACTTTCGGAGATTATCTTAACTTGTAAGATATATGGTCGTGTTTAAATGTACCGAAGATCGACGACAACAAATGATTCTGGAACCTAAACTTTCTCGTGCTTTAATTTCCTTCCCAATATCCGCAATGTAAAGATGCTTGTCCATTGGGGGGTCTATGTCCATCGTTGATCTGTTGATATAGCAAGATCAATGATCCCGAGGGATTACAGATTCTGAACTTGCAGAGTATTTAAATTTCCCTTTGATATTTGCAATGACACATCACCGTCGGTCTTCCCTCACTGAGATCTGACAGTCATAACTTAACCTTTCCTTGATTTTATGACTTATGTCTCTCTTACACAACTCTAATGGTCGAGATCTGTTTGACTCCTTTGTGTGCTCCTCGTCCTATATGGGCTTGATGTGACAACCCATATATGTTCCCGTGGTTGATCTAATGACTATTGTAGCTTCTTCTCTACTACTTTTGCATATTCCTCCCAAAGAAAGGATTCCATGAATTCTTAAATCTCTTCGTCTTGAATCTTCTTTTGCAAATCTTCCTCCTCTCATTGTGATGTCTCTAGCTCTCCTTTAGCGCACTGCTCCAACGCTCCTTTAGTGGACTGATGTCTCTAGTGCTCCTTTAGCAGACTTCTCTCTAGGATCTATGAAGAGTCTTACCTCCCGTGCTCTGATACCATGGAAAAACTATAAAATAAACAGACAATACAAAAGAGAAAGATCTAGAATAGGAAAATGTAGAGCGCCATTGTATTAAATGATGGTCTAAAGATATAAAGGGAAAACAAAACCACCAAATCAAGAAGTCAGAACCAAATCCTAATGACTGGTACAACTTTCCATAACAACTGGTAGTGTACAATCACACACTATTGAGGTTATAACTAACATGTTGAAGATCCAATTGCAGATCATGTTGTTGTTTGTTTTTCTCCATCGATAGCATATCCAGTTTCAGTCGATCTGATTTGATTAGCAGATACAAGGATAGAATATACAGAGAAAAATGATTCCTTAGCATGGTCAACCATATATGCATCTCCTCCCACTCTCACTACTTTTTAATTACTTACTTATCTCCTTGGCTTGGATTTGTTTTTCTCTTTGCATCAATGAAGCCAAGTTATACTCTTTTTCGAAGGACATTCATGGCTTTCACAAATCATTGGCTAGGTTTGATAGAATAAGTAGGAGGACAGATCAACTAGTTTCTGAACCTGGTTTAGGATTATACAGGTTGTCTCCTTGAAATATCAATAGTAGGGAGTTCAAGGACTTTTCCTTCCTCGTCGAAAAAAGAGCATGGCTCACTCACAAGCTTTATCATAAAAGAATTCAAGCTCGACTTCACCGATGAAAGACAACTTTACCTAATCCTCGAGCAAGCTTTATCATCAACTAAATCCAGATGATTCGAGGTCCTCATTTTATCGCCACCCGGCTATATCATATGGCTGACAAATTTCTTCCTAAATGAATGAGTGATGAAGGTTAGTTCCCCACAAACTTTCTAGTAGGAGGTCCTTAATTAGGTTAGTACTAAAAAAAAATCATTTGGTAAGGGGTGGAGAGGCAAAGAGCTCTGCAAAGAGTTGGTTTAACCTATCAGGAGAATTTTTCATCCCTTATATGTCAAAAACTATCTCCCTAATGATTTCCTATCTTTTCTTGCGACAAGGATACAATAAAGAGAGGAAATACATTTATGTGCTCCTCTACTTTTGGCTTCCAGAATTGCTCTTCCTAGCCCCTCAGTTATTATGAGAAATAGAAATGGAGAAAGTGAGCATTCACTCTTGCCTAAAACCCCTTGTTGGATTGAAAAACCTTGAATTTGTCCCATTTATTAGCACTGCAAAGGATGTTGATGTATTCCCCCCCACTTCAACACACAGATGTTTCATGGTTCATGTTTGTTCCACTTGCTATGTAGTGTGTGCTAGTTTTTCCTCCTATGCAGTGTGTTTTGTTGGTTCCACACCCTATGCAAAATGAATATGATTTTGTCTGTGATTATCCGATCTTGACCCAAAAGAAAATAAAGGGGGGAACCTCAGAGATTGGAGAAAAGTTCTTTGGGTAAAAAACAATATGAGAGCTGAAGAAACCGCTACAATTATCACTAACCAGATCATTGACAAGATTTTTCCTAACATTAATCTTTCCCAGACATGATGGAACATGATTACTAGCTCCCCCGATCGGGGCAACATATCATATCTAACGTTGTTATGTTTCAAATATGTTTCAGTAGAGAACTACACTCAATATATTTTCCCTTAGCTTGACTGGCTCAAGAAAAACCTTGTCCCAAGGCCATATAGTTAGTCCACACACAATTATCGGTCTCGTGGGGGAATGAATAGTGTCATTTTTTAATTTGTCGAGCTGGGGTGCGGGGTGAGTTTCATGGAAGGATGAATGTGGGAATGACTATAGAATAGTTCTTAAGCTACGTTGCTCATGCATTTCTATCTTATACTAGTGAATACAATATCTTCCTTTAGGGGGTCCAAAAGGGGAACTCATAGCGGGTACTCAAAATGATTTGTTATTAATGAAGATTGGAATCTCATGAAATTTATCTATGATTGGTTGGATGTAACCTTTTGATTTTATGTTCATCACCTTGATGCCACTATAACATTACCCGAGAGAGTTTCCCCTTCACTCATTCATGTCTAACATGCTTATAATGTGCTTCTATTTCCTTGCCTCATGAATTTCATTTCGTTCAAGTAAGAAAGGAGACCAAAGGAACCTGGGAGTGGCCGCATGGACTTCCAAAATATCATGGAAGATATAGAGGGAGACATTGCTAGATATGGAGAAGAACACTCATCAAAGTGCCTAGATTTCTAATAGAGATAGAGTATTTGGTTGGGAAAGATGATAATTTTTCATATAATTTGATGTTGATCAATGAAACCACCTAAACACCTATTGTTTAAGGGATTGGATGACCATACACCCTTATTGAACATAAAGTGGAATAATTTCTTATCGACAAAAATGAAATTGAAGTAAATATCCCTATTGATTGGGAGGGGAATAAGCCAATGGGACACATACAATCTCTAATTTCCAATGGGGAATCAAGGGTACCTATTTATTGGAAGTTTGTGTCATTTGGTCTGATTCATACTTTTAGAATTCTCCTTCCTAAATTTTGAAAGGTTAGGGTGAGTGATGCCTCCAACTGCTCACTCGAGGTGGGTAATTGTATTTATCCTACCAACCTAGTTAGTGGAGTTGCCCCGAATATTTTTGTGGGGTGGGAGGACTTTATGTTCCTAGGGAATACCTAAAGAGAGAAAAATAACCTCAAAGAAGGAAAAAAAAGAAATGGAAATAAACAACCCAAAAATATGAGGAATAATGAAGATGCTCAAGACGAAGGATGTTCCCTAGCTAAGACCTGTTGCTTTGGAGAAGAACTTTTAACATTCAAGTCCACAAAGATATGTGTGATGGGTGTGAGGCCATGGGATTCATTGGGTCTAGGATGCCCCACAAGTCTATCATGTGATCTTGAAAGCTGGCCATGGGGCCCTTCTTACTAATTTCATAGGGCTAGAAGTAAGAGGTAATCAACTCGGTGCATGTCAGTATGGGGAATTGTCCTCTGGTAAGTCATTGAAAAGAATATTTTAACCTTTCTTCAGACCACTTCATATAATTGCTGCTACTTTTCTGGGATGAAAAAAGGGCCTAAGGATTCCATCACTCCACAACAGGAACAAAAAATTGCACTGGCTCCCCCCCCCCCGCTGACCTCCATATCCTGCGACTATTCTTGGAGTCAAATTGTGGACGAGACCAATTTAATGGAAGAGGCATCGATGAGAGAAGCGGTTTCCTTGAATAATTTCCTAGAAACCTTCGGGCCATGAAGACAAATCCTTAGTCTATCGGGTTGGTTGGAACACTCTCGTCGGAACAATATATTATGTAGGAACATAACTTCTAGGAACACATATAGATGCAAGAACTATACTTGTAGTAACTAGATGGAATATCAGAACAACACTAGGATAAACTCTCGTAAATGCTTACCGACCACAATCTCAAGAAGACACAACATGATTGCAGACTCACTAGCAGTGGAAGCTAGAAATATTGAGCCTCTTGAGGAATAAAGATTGAAAATATTTTAATTTGAATTTGTTTCAACCCCATCCATACCTTAAACCATTGGTAATTTTAAGGTATTTGAGCATGATCAACATATTTTTGACTTCATGTCTAACATAGGTGTATTTGACACAAATGCAATTTATGAGGACATGAGGATTGATGTAGAGATTGAAAAAGGAGTAATAAATATGGAGACAAAAAACATTTTGAAAGGTATGGTAACTCTGGAATATTTGTTTTAAATGTTATTGAAAAGTTCATATCCAGATTCCATAGTATGCATTTATATAAACATTGCCCTTGATTCAGAAGGGATACCCGAAAGCCAAACCAAAGGAAAGTAAGAGGGCCAACCCTTAATGGATCTTATGAATATTGGCAAGTTAGAAGACAGGGCAATGAATTCCCTTCCTTAAGGAAAGTTAGAATTCTTTATAAGATATACCTTCCCAACCTTAAGGTTAACCCATCTACCACTAATGAAAATAAAGTTACAAATATTGCTCAGAATCATCCATCCAGTTTCAAGGTTCTGAAAGTTGAAAGAAAAGAAATAACCTTTAATATCATATATGAATTGTTCCTCATATCACCTCATGGTCATAAACTAAAACTAATGATACTAATGAAGTACTCAAGTTTGTGTAGTACTAAAAATATGCTCGTTAAACTCACTTACTATGCTTCGCTTGTCTCCCTTGCTTTCGACTCTAAAAACTTAACTGAGCATATTTTTATCCTAAGCAATAGCAGTACCCCAAAGCATCTTCTCGCTCTTTATATTATATAATTTGGCCTTTCCTAATATTTTTTTATGAACGAGTCTTTGTACCACCTCTCGCAAGTATTGTATTGGTGACAACTCCTTCCATAAGATAAGAGCTCATACAATCAATATAGGTGTTGACCCTTTTAGAGAAAGTACATTATTTAGGTTAAAACAAGTAGATACCTTCTTTATAGAGGATATTTTGGGGACACTAAGCCCAATATAGACTTTCTTTACTAGGTATTATTGTGTTCTCCTAAAGCAGGTATTGATATTATTTGGGTTTTTTCATTCTCCTAAAACAGGGATCACCCCATGTCCTACTTTATATTAGGGTGTAATCCTAGTATCCCACTCAAGACTCTAATATACCATGTGTATCTCCTTTACATATGGTGGGTGCCTTTAAATACTCTTATCGACTTTTATTATAGGGTACCAAATAGCAAGATGTGATCAGAGACCACCAAGGTGAGCAAATCCACCACCATCACCAGTTTCCAGTCCCCAACTTCTTGCTCGAAATTCACACTCTATAGGGACGTTGCTTGGGATGCTAGGTATATTGAATCAAGGTAAACCGTCAGTGGATATTACAAACTCTTCACTTAGAACTGCTCGGTTGGGAATTGTTGATTCGATTGGCCCTGCTCACTTGGGAAATGACACTTGTTCTTATTATATTATGCATTGTTTTCATCTTGATAGTGCACCTACTGTGAATTTCTTATGATTGGATGACTGAAATTGATCATTCGTTTGTTGGGGTGGTGGGTGGGGGTGAGTATGTGACACTTGATTGGTGTTGTTGATGGTTCTGAGTCCTTTTGATTGGTGTTCTTCCTTCTAATGGGTGTTTCTTGGTTTGGGTGGAGTGGGTGGGAGATACCACTTGTTCTAATTGTTTTACTCAATGTGATAAATTAGTAAATGCGATAAACTGGTTTGTTGTTTTTTCAACTATATTTATTTAATTCAAAATCTTGATTTCAGTCAAAATTTATGTTACGTGTTTAACATATTTAAGTCAAGGTAGCTAGAGTATCTCAGTCTCAACATAGTTGGGTAGTTGGGTAGTGATTAGGGGTTTTATTGTTCCATTGTTTCCTCCAACAATAATTTTTGGAAATAATAGCACTGGAAATAAGGCTGGGCCATGGTCAAATCCTAATACTAGCAGAAAACCAAGGAGTTGCTACTTACAGTCGGCATACTAAAGGTAAAGTCACAAGTGGAATAGAAGAATAGGATTGGTTGGGTTAGGAGAGAACTAGTAGACAAGGATTCATAAAGAGGGATAACCCCTAATATATAGGAGTAGGGACAGAAGAATATACAATAGACATGGCCTCATCAGTAGAAGTTTGTAAGGGAAGAGAGAAAAGGGGAGGTAATAGCCGAAATAGGAGTAGTAGAGGATCTCAGTCTCAACATAGTTGGGTAGCTGGGTAGTGATTAGGGGTTTTATTGTTCCATTGTTTCCTCCAACAATAATTTTTGGAAATAATAGCACTGGAAATAAGGCTGGGCCATGGTCAAATCCTAATACCAGCAGAAAACCAAGGAGTTGCTACTTGCAGTCGGCATACTAAAGGTAAAGTCACAAGTGGAATAGAAGAATAGGATTGGTTGGGTTAGGAGAGAACTAGTAGACAAGGATTCATAAAGAGGGATAACCCCTAATATATAGGAGTAGGGACAGAAGAATATACAATAGACATGGCCTCATCAGTAGAAGTTTGTAAGGGAAGAGAGAAAAGGGGAGGTAATAGACGAAATAGGAGTAGTAGAGGATCAACTCAGGCTCATCTTGTTCTGCCACTTTCATTAAGCTGCTATTTTTCTTCATCACCATGTTCTTATCATTTCCATCCTCTTTATTTTTCTCTTTATAATAATCACCCCCCACCACCACCAACATAAGAGACTCCTTTTTGTGTAGAGGAATTGGGGATTAATTAGTTGTTATTAACTACATCAGAGAATGCTTGGTTATACCATGTATTACTGGGGGTGAAAAACACACCCAACAACAAACTAGAGATGGATCGATCATCTTCCATCCTCTTTGTAGTCTTAGAGGAAACCATCAATCCCTGGCTCAAGATATCCTACTAAATAAGATTTAGTGAGTTGTCTTTCTATATCCTAGTAAGGAGAGAGGGTTCAGAATGACTACAGGATAAAGATGTCCTGAAAAGGCTTTAGATTCTAAATGACATAAAGTTGGAAGAATGATGATCCAAAATAATTGTTTGGTGGGGGGCCCTATGGTCAAGTGAGTGATAAATCCCATTATGGTTCAATACAACTTTATAGTTGGAAAGTAGTGTAAAATTGCATGAAAATAGCCATGGTTATCCATGCAATTTACCCAAAGTTTGAAAATAGCACTAGGTAGGGATTGAAGGGAATAGGTAGGCATTGGTGTTAACCCTATGATGCAAGAGAATCACTCCACCTCAGCAATGCGCCAACATTCCATCACATCAAAGCGCATTCAAGGAGAGGAGAGGCACCAACCCTCTCGTTTTACCCTCATTTTTTAATTTCCAATGTAATATTTAATGCAATTAAATATTGTAAGGATGGAATATCCAAGTCGATGACTTTGTGCAGGCAGGAGATAAGGTCACCTTTAATGGCTGAAAGGATGATGTGATCTATATTTGATTTGGACTAGATGGCTATTGAACGTAATTCAATGTAAATTAATGAGAGTTAGGTGAGTAGGAGGGAAAGGCTCGAGGAGCCCCTCTTTTGTAAAAAGATCTTTGTATCAAATTTCATTAGAGGAGTTAAGGATAAGGAGAGTAAGGAGAGGAGAGAGCCAAGACTCAGTTGCAGTATGATATTACACACATTGTAAACATACATTTATGTTAATACAAAGAACAATTTTTCCTGCCTATGAGTATTTTGTGTGTTTATGTGTTTTGTGAATGTTATCTGTGTGTTTATGAATGCATGTTGTAGATGCATGATAGGTTTCCATATGCAGGGTTAAGATAGATTCTACTATTTGTTTGGGAGTTGTGGATTTGTTCCAGGTTCTTTAGTTTGTGCAAGGAGTGCACAATAGGGTATTGAAAACTCTGTGAGCAAGCGCAAGGAGTGTGCATTTGAATTTCAAATCGAATTCAGAAGAGAACGTGTCAGGAGGGCACACTAGGATAAATAAAAACTCAAGGAGATCCTTAGATTTAATGAATACTATGTAGGAAGGAGTATGGAGAGAAGGCACAGAGAAGACACCCTAGAGTTACTGAACACTCTAGTAGACAGACAAGAGAGATACTTCATAGTTGCTGAAAACTTTGTAGGGCTATGCCAAGAGGGAATTGAGTGAGTGAAAAGAGTGCACATGAAAAACACATTTTGAAGTGTTGGGAAGGTTGAATAAAACCCATAGTCACTGAATACTCTGTGGGGAAGCTCTACAAGTGTGCATTGAGTGAATGCAAGGAGTGTGTCATTGAAAACGAAAGAGTTCAGGGTTCAGGAGCAAGACATGTGCAAGGAGTGCACCAGACCAACACTTAGATGAAGTGTTGAAAGTATGAAGCCATCTAAGGGCTCATCCAAGAACAAAGAGTGTGCCAGAATTAAAGTAGTTTCACTTTACAAGCTCAGGAGGATGAGCATAGAATGTACTAGGGGGGAACCAAAAATTATTTTGTAAGATGGAGAAGGGTCGAGTCCCTTAGAGATTGAGCAAGCATAGGCTCAATAGGGGGAGTAGAGTCAAACATTGGAGAAGTTGAGTTCCCAAGAGATGGTTCAAAGGGCAAAACCTTTGAACACTTACAAAATTCTTCCGAGTCGAGAGAAATCCAAAATTCAGGAGGAGGAGTGACAACAAGCATCAGATCAATTGTAGAGAAAGATATCCAGACCATTGAATCCATGTCCAGACATCCAACGGAACTTGTTGAGGAGAAGATCATATCCTATCCTTCAGATCTGGGCACAAGGGACCAACAGTCATTGGATCCAGAGGTAAGTGCACAAGACTTAAACCCTTTTAAGTGCATAAGGAGAGCAGACTCATTGAAGTCTGGAAGTACCGAGGTAGATTGGGACCATCTATCATTTGGAGGGACACATGGAGGAGGATACATCACTCTAGAGGTTGTACATTCCAGAGAGTAGCAGAGAAGCGAGGATCCAAAAACTCTCGAAGGGAGAAGTGCAGAGTCAATCTAAACTGTTGGATCAGAAGGACAGGTGGCAACATATCAAAGGGTATGTGAGGTAAATCTCTAGAATATCTATGTGGAGAAGAAGATGAAACTGTCGAAGCTACTAAGAGCTGAGTAGATCCTGATCATTGATCATTAAGAGGCAGGTGGAAACAGATCTGAGATTTCGTGGGAAGGAACTTCAGAAGAATCAACGTGGATAAAGGATCAACCCTCATGATGTCGCAAAGGGAAGAGAATATCTAGACCATTGGATCTAGAAGGATGCTTGGTGGAGATCATGTGTTTCAGAGGACAGGTACTCCAGAAGAAAGCAGGTGTAGATTTGGGAGAATACTTGAAGAGAGGAAGCTGAAGCAAATCTGGGTTGTCCAAGTGAAATGGACAGGTGTCACCAGATCCCACACTCCGGAGCCTAAGAACTTTAGAGGAATAGAGGAGTGAAGGTGAAAGGACTCACTAAGCCGAAGTCGTGAGGTCATCAGAACCGTCCATTGAGACATGCCAAGTGGCACTAGGTAAACACTTCAACAATTCGCTAACCGGGAGAAACAAAGGTTGGTGAATTCAAGAATCTCGAAGGCCATAGTCCAAATAGATCACAGTCATTGATCTAGGGTAGTGACGGGGACCTTTGATCCTCACACCCATTGTGTTCAGAGTTCAGGGGAAAAGGTTATAGCTACGGTTGAAATGGCTGAAGCCCGAAGTTAGAAGTGCTTGGGGAGGTTCAACCGCGGGTCATAGCCCAAGGTCGCATGGGGGAAAGGCCCTATCCTAGAGAGCTAGCGCTTATTGTTATTCAAATATCCAAAGATGACTACTACTTCGAACCTTAGAAATTAGGGACCTTATCAAACTGAACACAGGAAGAAGCCACTCCAAACAAGAGCCTAGCCTATTTGAGAAGAGTATCTCAATGGAGTAGGCCACAGTCTAAAAGAGGAGAAGTCCAAGTAGAGTATCCCATTCGAGTATCCAAGACAAGATCTAATTTTTCTATGGGAAACTTGATTCATTTCATGCATTTCAGTTTTCTCCTTCTTTCCACAGCATAAGAAGCTTAGGCGGGTGAGATGAAATCTTCCCTATTCTTAGTTCATTACCTAAACAACTAGTTTAGGTGATGAGTATCCAGCCAATCCCACCCAACTATGAATGTCCATATCCACCTACCTATATCGAGCGCATCGAGTGCATAAAATAGCAGCTATTATCAATTATCTATGGCAATGAGGGTCAATGGGGATCTCCTATGACTCATGGTCCAACTCCATAGAATATATTACCTTACGAAGTGTTTCTCTAACGTATTATCTCCTTCATTTCGTTAACTAGATAATGAGAGAGAATAAGGCCAAGGAGAAAGAAGGACTCCACGGAGGAGAATTTACCACCCTTTCCCTCTATTTATTTAGGCCCCCTACCCCATTTGATAGTGATAGGCCACGTTCACACTCTAACAATTACCATCTCTTACGGTCACCTCTATTTTGGTTCCCCTAGCCCCATATAGTGGAGAGGTCCTCCCTCCCCCATACACCACCTTTAGATTGAGGTCGAGGTCATGTGTTCGATCGATTGAAGAGGTCAAGGGAAATACAATTTATGTGCTCGACACCCTTGATCGAAAATGGTTGAGTGCATAAATGATGATAAGGCCTGCACTCGATCCTCAATCCACGGTTGAGTGCAGAAAGGCCACTGTTTTGTTTGCATTCACATCTCATATCACGTCTATAATATCAATTCAACAGGTTCAATGCTGAAAGATAGGGTCAGTCTGCTTGTCCCTCTCTCCCAAGAATCAATCACAAGTTCGAGTGGGTAAGAAGTTCAACTGTGTCAGTGAGATAAAACCACTCTAACAAACACCACTAGCTCTGCTTTCCTAGTAAGGTAAGGTAGGAGAGAGAGCTCGAGCGATTTGGTATGACATGTCTGTCTATAAAAAACCAACAACACTAGAAAGGGAAAACTAGAGATAAGGATGGAAGATCCATCACCACTAGCTCCCTCCACTCCTTCAGGAAAACTGGGAATGAATCAATCACCCTCCCTCTGCTCATTAAGGAAAAACGTAACAAACTGTCACCACTAGCTAAGATCAAGATTTGAGGGGAAGAAAGAGAAAAATTATTTGGTCCTGTTGGATTGAGGTGGCAGGCCAAAAAAAATAGAATATCTAGCTCTGTGAAGAAGGGAAGAAGGATGAGGCTTTGCGAAGTGTTGACCAGTGAAGCAGGACCAACCCAACCCTGAGCTCTGCGAAGGCCCTAGCTAGTAGTGCATATAATGTGATTACTGAAAGAGAAAGAGACACATAAGCACTCAATTGATAGGTTCGGTTAGTTGTTTGAAGGTTCAGTCAGCTAGTAGCTTCACTATGCCCATCCATGCCCAAGTCGTTCAACAGTGACTAGTTGTGATTGATTCGTCAAATTGTGGAGTTCTAGATTTTGCCTGCTCATTCCCATATTTAAGTCGTAACCTATAGGTTGATTCATACTCATGAAATTATGTTTTGTGATTGGTTTGTGGTTATGGATGTGATTTAGTTGGATTCTTTTATCTAGTATGCATTTTATTCGTTTATGGATGTTGAACTAAGCACTGTAGTTGCTATCTTGGAATAGAGGTGAAGGAAATGCTTAAATATTGGGTCTATGATCACTAGTGAGTAGTGAAACACTCTAGTCCTTTTAGTCATTGCATGACCCAGTGTTTAGTTTAATCTGAATGTGACCGTAATACTAAGTACACCACGAACCAATATCATAGATTTTAGTCAAAGTGTCGAAAGATTAGACATAGTTGTAGCCTAGTAAGACCAAGTGAGAACAATCTAAGTGTCCATCTAGGAAATCGGTAGAACCCATACCATAATAGTGAACAATCATTGAATAAGCGCAATCTACATAGTATTTGATTGCTCTATTTCTTGATCCAGTGGAACAATCCTATTCTGATTACCAATCTAGGGATTTCAATCATAGATTGACGAAATCACCTATTATTTCTCTGACCTAGGGTTGACCAATAATGGTAGGGTACATTGGTTTCATCTCTGGAACATAAATGAAATAATATGATGGAATGGGCGTAGATTATTCCCACACTAGAGAAGCCCCCATTAGCTTATTCCCACTGGAGGATTTCCCATTGATTATTTTCTTCCCATGGAAATGGTGGTGCCAATAGGATCTCACCTCAAAGATATTTCAATTGGGATCATTGTAGGAGAGTAAAACCCCCATTGGATTGGATATGGAAAGGGAACCCCCCTCTGATAATTTTTCCCGAGCAAGAACATTAGTGCCTAGGAACAATTAATGAAGGAAGGCAAGGTGTTAGGAAGCCCATGAATTACTTACTGGACTAAGTTCAAGTGTGGTGAGCTGGTAAAAGATGAAAATTCAAGGCTTGGTAGCATGCACAATTGCATGTTAAGTGAAGGCTCGACCGGAGGAAGAATAGTTAATAGTATGTGCAGTCCACGTAGTAGTAATTACAAACCTTTCATTGACATATTAGTCATATTATGGACCAATTTTTTCATAGTTGGTAATAGGGACCTTAAGATGGCATATCATGTTTTTGTAGTTCGTCGACTATGCCCTAAAAATGTCACTTTGGTCAATTCATTTTCTAGCATTTATTTAGTCATAGAATTAGTATTAACTATTTTAGATTGTATATATGGAGTTGGAGAGACTTCATTCTAAGAATTATTTTAGGAGAGACTTTAGTGAGCAGAGCCACTAGTGCACGCTAAGGATAGTTATAACCCTATCCTCTCATTATGGTGTTTTCAATTCCAAGTGTTAAATAGTTTACTTATCAAAGTTACAATTTCCTAGGAAGGGAAAGCTAACACTTGCCTCTTTTAAAAGGGCCTCTCTATTGGTTAGGGAACCTGCTTGAATGATGTGGACTATGTAGCTTACATAATCAGATCATATAAGAGGGGATAGTTGAGCTGGCCATGGAAATGGGAAAAACAATAGCTCTGGTAGTGGGCCCAAAGAAAAGCGTGGTTGATTCATTTATGCCCTCGGACCTAATCCATCCAAATGTAAACCCTCCCTCTGATGGCCCATCTCTCCTTGATCTCCCTCATCTGGGGGGAAGTGCACTCCTTTCTATCCCAAATACTTCAACAATTGCACCATCTAACCCTTCCTGATCGGTCTATCTCTCCTTGATCTCTTGAAGACCTAATCTGTCCCAACTTGATATTCCTTCCCCCGATACTTACCCAACTAATTCCATTTCCTTTTCTTACCCCTTTCTCCCATGATTAAGATTGAATAGACTGGTAAGCTTCTTGATCCCCCATATTTCCAAGCAGTGGATTCCATGACTAGGCTATGTGATTAGGTGAAATTGAGTTAAGAGCCCAACGAAAAACAAATTGAATAGGAGATCAAAAGGCCACAACACCTAATGTCCTACCGATTGGTGGTCCCGCTGATCAAATGGATCATAGAATATATGGCTACTCATTATATTAGGCGAAAAATATGGATATGGCATATGTTGTGGTTCAAGCTGCCAATCACCAATAATTAGGGTGAACTCCCTTGTATACCCATAAGGGATTCAACGAATGGAGCCCCTCCTCCCGACTCATCAAGTGACTCTCTATGCAAATTGATTTGGTCACGATAGCTCTTCTCCATCCATAAGGCAGAGACACGTGCACCTGCCCATGCAGTCACCTTTCGTTAATTGGGTGGGGGGTGGATGGCTCCTTGTGTGTCAATTTTTCCTTCTAGTCTTCTCACTATAGATGGAATAGATTGAGAATCTCCTTGATCATTAGAATGGCTAGCTTGCATGACTAGCTCCTCACTATGATCTGATATACTGATCTTTTTGGGTTTGATCCTTAGGACTGGGCTTTGCAGAACACTTTATGTAGCTTTAGTGTTAGTGGGGAGGGTATGTTGAGGGGGGATTTACATTGAGAAATGGGTTTCCCTAAGGCTAACCCAAGAAATCCCTCAAAGAGTGCATGTAGGCTTACCCAAAGGAGGGGAACAACCAACCAATTAAATAGAGATAAGCCCTTTTAGAGTTGGGATAAAGCTTTATCAATGGTCATTTACATGCTCTATGTGTCCTCCTTGACCCAAGAAATACCCCGAAGTGTTATCATGGTTATAGTGCCATCTGGATAGAATGTGACATTTGACTTTAAGAGAAAGGACGACACAACGTTTCAAATGCTGATACGATGCTTGCTTGGGCATACTTTCAATTTCCGAGGATGGATCGATCAATGGCTTGTGTGGTTTCATTCAACAACAACTTTGATATGGATCTTGCAATAAGATTTGGGATGACTAGAGTGAGATTGATGGTAGGCGGGTGGGATGTTGTTGGGTAGATCACGATATTTACTAAGAACACAAATGGATGCACACTGATAAAAAGAATCAAACCAAGATGACTAGGAGAAGAAACAAATGGCAGGCTCACTTGATAGATTTATGTGTGGAGGTTTCATTCATCAGAAAAAGGAATATTTTGTGTCGCAGGGTTTGAAACAAAAAGAAACCTCATAGGGCAGGTAGATTTGTGGGTCCAAGTGAGAAATTTATTTTTTTATTTATGACCAAGATGTGGGAGAGACATGAGATACGACTTCCATCTTTGCTTGTTTTGGGTTATCCTGCCCAAGAACATTTTATTTAGTTATTGATTGAGTGATTGATCGACTACATAGTTTGGATATCAAGTCGCACCCAATGCGACGTCACAAAATCTATCAGTTTACATTTGATAATGATAAAACTTGCTCGAGCATTAGTCCCATGGTTGCATCGATACCTTGATTCTAGCGAGCCTTCTCATGTTGACACCAACACATATATTCAAAGAGAAAGGTTGTGTTGTTCCTTGTCTTGGAGTTCCTTAGAAAATCTCATGGTTGTTCTTCCTATTTCATGGTCATGATATGAACTCTTATTTTTGATCTCCCTCCTATTTCATAGCTTTTCATTGATATCTTGTAAGTCTGGTATAGCTTGTACGATCTAGATTTTAAGTACAAAATAGACACTAGCACACAAGAGACACTAGTGGAAGTAAGTACATAAGATACCTGAAGGGGGTAAGGTCAGGCCGAAGGTGTAATGTTAGGTCTATATTTCCCTTCTTCCGTATTAAGATTTTATAGATCGAGACCAAAGTGCAGATCGAGATACACTAGAAGAAAATCCAGCAGAATAAAATCCAACATCTGTAGCGAAGACCATGTAATCAAAGGGACCAGGCTAAGCACATGCCATTGATAGAACATATCGAGTCCCATACCTAGGTGTCATTCCTATATAAGTTTCATATTCTGTTGACCCAGTTGATTCATACCCACTAGTCCTAGCTTCTTCAGAGCTCCCAAAGCCATCAACAAGGCCCACACATGTCATCATTAGAAGAAACGAAGCACGACGCCTTCCTCCTTAAAAAGAAACAGAACTTGGAACCTAAGAAGTGGAAACCGTGAGATAACATTTTCTCCTGATGGAGTTATATTACATTGACATATGATTCTCCAAAAAGTGTTTGCATTACACCAATAAAAGTGTCTGCACTACCCCCATCAAAGTATCCGCACTACCCAAGCCAACTCCCCTTTAGATTCCCTTCTAAGATGCATGGGAAATTTTCCTCTTAGCCATTTGATTTTCCCCACTCCTAGTTCCACATCATTTTCTTGGGAATTTCGTAGCTAGAAACGAAATGACTCCACTCGATCTGTAGCACAAGGTCCCCACACCTAAATCTCACGAAATTTGAAGTGAAATTAGGTATATAGTTTTTCCTATATATATATGAATAATATAATGTGGGAATTGACCCTATGCCTACCATTTAGTTACCTGTGGGTCTGGAGATTGGTCGTATCCCCTATTAAATGGATGCTATCTACCTGTGTTCTCTATTTGGAAATGAAAAATGTGGTTTGGCGATTGCTCCATATACTTCTAGATCTACTTATGCTCCATATAAAGAAATGGCTATTGATGTTGTTATTGTAAGCAACAACAACGAGATACCACCCACATACATATAGAGTTAAATCTATCCCTTCCTCCCTTCCTCCTTCCCTATCCTCCCTCATGATAGTGGATCGACAAATTATATATATTGGAAAAATGGAATTTCTTTATTGTTGGCTCGAAGGAGGGGAACTTATGAAGGAAGGAACCTTAGGGATACAGTGAAATTGATTGATTGCTTGGTTCAACCAAAACAAAATGGTTGGAAATCCGTTGTTTTGTTTTCCTAATAACACCACGACTTCTTTAACCCAATGGACCATATCTATTCATTCAGTTGTGATCCAACACATTTTATCTAGTTGGTGGAGCATTCTTCTGGGGCCTTATTACCTACAATCATTTTCTACCCCCGGTGTTGCGTTCTTGATGGCCCCAGGGTGTTGCGTGGGTCTGTTTGGAGTTTCGCGTTTATCGATGATATGGTGGGAATTATGGTTTTTTCAAACCTTCTGACCATCCTATGATAAGACTGGAACATTCAGAGGTGTTGGGTTTCAATCTCTATCTGGGACCTGAAATGGGACTAGGTAAATTGCTTATGGGTCAACGTGTGTTGCTGGGAGCTTCGGTGAAAATTGACTCGCTTACCCATCGTCCCTCCTCTTACCCATCATTAGCACATGAGGCCTTGCACTGTGTTGGTTTGAAGGATATAATAGATTGCATGACAACCTGCCTTAGCCAGCCTTAGTGAGAGTGAGTTGCGTTAGCCTCACTCAATGATAGTGAGTCAGAAACAAACTTAGCAAGCAAGCCGATGCAAGCAATCGTCTCCATATGAAAACGTGTTTTCATAGGTGGGTGAAGCCAACATATATTACCTTATGTATTACGTTCATGAATGCTCACACTTAAAAAATAAGCACGAAGATCGAACAAAGAAACTTAGGTGAATGTTGAAAAATGCAAATTATTATATATAGAGGGGGCCATGTTAACACATTATTTCATCACTTAAAGGGGATAGGAGTAGGTAGTTCTATAAGGGGATAGGATACAGGAGTAAGAGTGTAACAACCCTCCATTGCGCCTAAGAAAAAGTGAGGCACAAAACATAAAAAAAAAAGTTGCATTAAGAAATTAACATCAACACAATGACGCCTAATCAACAACATCATAAGTAAAATTCGTACCAGCTACTCATCATGGAAATCACTACGACACATTCAAAGCGTCAACGAAGGATAGCAACACATAAACATAAATAGTGTAGCATATTAGCACATCATAATCATCTTGAAACACTTTACAACAACATTGAATCAGATGATGAATATAAAATGACTACTCACCCAACCTACCCTGTACGATTATGACCTCGATGACACATAAGCAATGTTCAAGCCTAGGTTCCAATTGATTTTAACCATTTAAGGTCTCAGGGTTGGCGATTGTTCTGAGGAACAAGGATGTGTTTATATCGCACTAAAAAACAATTCCAACATCAACTAGATCAATCCATCAATCCCATTCATCAATTAATCATGGCACAAAAGGGTAATCAATATCGTTATCAATCATACATCAACATTTAATTATTCGTTGCATGCAAAAGTAAACAATTCTAGAACAATCACCAGTCAACTTAAGTAATGGCGCAAGAAAAAACTAGTTGCTAAATCGGTCATATGTTTACATGATTTCATGACGCAAGATTAATTCGCAACTTATTCATGATGCAAGAGTGATCAACGTTAAATTCAAGGTGAAAATAAGTATTACGAAGCAATCAAACGCCCACTTAAATTTAGGCGTGCAAGTAAATTTCATTACCAAATTAATCATGCATTGCCATAAATGCAATGTGAGCAAGTAATAGAGGCTATATCATTGTATATCTACCATTATTCCAATCCACAAGCATCCACCATTATTCCAATGCACAAGCAATCCAATTATTTAATCACAACATAATCAATGGTGCGAGGTAAATATTAACCAAAGTTTTATGGCACCATAACTATATATCATGGCGTAAGTAATTATCAATTAAATTAACGTGAAGATGAAATAATCAATCAATCCCTCCGGTATCAACATTAATTCAATGGTGCCAGAGAACCCATTACTTAGTCATTACACATGAACAAATTTTCATAGCGCAGGAAGTCCAATGTCTAAACAATCATTCTTTACGTCATGTTTTGTTGCACGCAAGAAGTCTAATATCTAACAACCATACATTACGATATAATTCGCATTCGTGTAAGCCATCTAACAACTTTAACTAGTCATACATCAATGCTAATTTCACGAGGAAAGTAAACTAATGACTTAAATAATTCATCCATCCACATTATTCTTAAGACGCATAGAGACAAATAGATTACATAACCAATAATACATCATATAGAAATTCTTGGCGCAAATCACCTCTGAAGCATCCACAAAAATCCGACTACATTAACACGATCAATTAATTCGCGTGATCACCACCTAGGAAACATTCTAACTATAGACCAACTAAAATTACATATATCAATATTAGATGCAATCACCATCAACCTTAATCATGGTGCGCAAGGGTAATCACATTAAATTATATTTGGGCGCCAATAGTATCCACACACAAGTTCATCCACGCACACTATTATATCAATGCGCTAGATTAAAATCAATACTAATTCAAATATTTAAATAATGAAAATAACATTAAATGAAAAGCATTAAAAACCCTTTTTATTTCTAGATAAAGACTCTTAATTTAAAAGAATAAATCTGAATTTTTCTCCCTATTAATAATTACATATTATTCAACTTTCTAATTATTTAACTAAATCTACACCGAGCTGGTGGACTCCCACCCACACAGAGATAAAAGGGAGGAAAAATGCAACATTAAAACGCAGATGAAGAGCATGAAAGAAAACAATTCGTGGGTGTGAACATAAGTAAATCATTGAGATCTTGGTAGAGAAATTTGTGTGTGAATGGATAAATATCTGAGCTTTTGGCAGAGGAATTTCGTGTTCGTGATGGAGTAACTCAATAGGCTTGTGGGCAGAGAAATTCATGGGTATGAAGGGATAAATCTCTGAGCTTTTGGTAGAGGAATTTTGTGTACGTGAAGGAGTAAAGCGCTGAGTTTATGGGTAGAGAAATTCGTGGGTGTGAAGGGATAAGTCTGTGATATTTTGGCAGATAATTTCGTGTGCGTGAAGGAGTAAATCTTTGAGATTTTGGGCAGAGAAATCCATGTGGGTGAAAGGAGTAAATCTCTGTGTTTTTGGAAGAGAATTTTGTGTGGGTTTCCTCCACCCGCAATGATATACTAACATAATTCAAAATGCAGAGATGGTTACCATGATGGGAGAAATTCCAAGTTCATTCGAAGAGGGAAAGATCAAAGTTGGGCAATTTTTCTCAATGCATGTGATATTTCCTTCAAGGTTGCAGAGAAACAATGTAAAAATCGAAGAAGTACCCAAATAAATTGATGGTAGATTTTTCTCAAAGCACGGGTGATAGATCCTTCAAGGACTGCAGAGAAAACAATGTAAAAATTGAAGAAGTAACCATATCAAATGCTGGGCGATTTTGCATTAAATTACAGAGGTAATAATTGAAACATCAAGGGAAAACTTCATGGCCAGATCTCAACTAGAATAGCGGGGATAAACATTCTATATACAACTTTTCAAGATCAGTAATAATAATAATAATAATAAAAAGAATCCATTCAGAATCACTCCTAGAGTTTATAAAAATCCATCATAACATTTTCAACTCAATAATCAATAAAATAAAACACGATTGAACGAATTAAATCCTAATTCAAATATCGAATTTTGATAAATATTGTAACCTTCGTCTCAGATATACTTGATGATGTTTTTCGGTAGCTGGCATTTCCTCCTTTCTCCTGCTTACTAATCATTGATACCTCACTGGTACCTCCCAGCCAACGTTAGGAGTACTCTTCTCGCCCCTTATCCCCTCGAGTTGCAAAGGGGCCATGCACAAACACAACCAGAAAAATATAACTCCCAGCTCACCTCGGAAGGTCGACCTACTAGTCTCTTTCGTGAGCCGGGTGTCCCAACTCTCACAAGTAAAATCAGTCAAAGAAATTCCGGTAGCATATCTTTATTCATACCTTTCATGATCCATTCCTCTTGTCAACCATTTCTTTTATGGAATTTTTCATAGTGACCACTTACCATTTTCACATTTAATTCGTTTTTTTTTGTAAATTAATTAGGAATTACTCTCCCCGTACACCTGTCACCCATTCCCTTAGTTGCACCAAAAATCCACCATTTAATTTAATTAAATGTCAATTTCTCTCACCCATCCTAAAAACACTCCTACAATTACTCCTAGTTGTCCCTTTATTCCCTCTATCTCCCTTTTAATGATTGACGCTTTTCTAAAAATTAGTTGTGTTTAATTTAGAAAATTTCTTTGATTAGAATAGACTGGATACCTTTCTATGCTTCCCCATTATTTTTACATTTATTTCCTTTCTTATCTTAGTTTCCAATTTGGTATTCTATTGCACACATTTATATAGTTAAATCTAAATAGATATAAATTTTTTACTCTTTCAATTCCTAACTTGATATTTCTTCATCACCCATTGTTTATTAATTTTTAATTTAATTTTTAGTCTTCTTACCCACTTTAGACTTAGGCTCAAAATTTTAAACTAGGATTAGAATTTTTTAAGGAGATTTTATAATTAATAAAAATTACACATTAATAATTATTTTATGTCCGACAATGTCAAAGAAAATTTTTGTTTTTTAGGAACCTAGGTTCATTGACTCACATTTATTAAAAATCGTGACATGCCCTTCAAGACGCACTCCATGCTCCAAGGCTACCACTCGCCTTTATTCAAGTTTTATTTATGCGACGTGCCCTTCAAGATGCACTACGTGCTCCAAGGATGCCACTCACCTTTGACTGGTTTTGGTAGTCATCCAACCCTTTGAGTTAATAATCCTTAAGGAGACCTTGTGAGATACTAAGGGACTCTAAGGAATAAGGAACCTGCCTTATTATGCTTCCCTTAGAATATTCATGAGCGAATGTCTTAGTCTTCCCTCACGACATCGTGGATCTGTCGAACTAGGTAATCATTTACCTACAATTCAAGCCACAACGTGAGTGCTAGTAGGTTGTGGCATGAATGTTGCCACACCTCTCTCTCAATATTTGGTTGTTCTACATGGCCCCTTTACTCTTTATGTGAGTTTGATTAGCAAGCAATCGTCGGCCTACATCCATCAATAAAACATTGTCAACGATCCATAAACAACATCATAATATACTTGATCATATTTCACATATGCATAAATGGAAATACCCAAACCATATACAATCCACTCCCTGACTTGATTCAGAGTCCAAGGAACTCCATTGATGCCATCGACATCCTCAATCTTTCAGGTGTCCTACACACTCAGGAGAAACTCATAAATAAAACCTGTCTATACATAGATATCAAACAACATAACCTCATAATCCGACAACATTATCATCATAATCCATAAGTGGAACAAAAAACCATATACTAAACTAGATCACTTGCATGCAAGTGTGCTCAAAGAATAAGTCAAATCATCTGCGCACAAGAGAGGGATGTTACATACACCCCCTCTTGTTTTAAAGTTCGTCCCAAAGTTTCACAGTATATGTGGAATAAATAAAGTATCTACCAAGATCTAAATGTCCAAATATCAAAGAAAAATGGAAACTACTGGCGCATATCATATGCATCCTCCCGAGTAGCCAAGTGTGGACTATAATTGTCCCACTAGACCTTGAGCTGATCGACTATTTGACGCCATAGATTTCGAATGCGATGATCTAGAATGTGGATTGGCTCTTCCATGACCGCACACTCATTTGACACCTAGAAATAAATTATGTCAATCACATGCGTAGGATCACTAACAGAATGTCTCAAAATAGATACATGAAAAACATCATGCATACACCTCAAAGAATCAAGCAATTCTATTCGATAGGCCATGATCCATTTCTTTTCCACAACTTATAAATGTCCCAAAAACCTAGGAGAGAGTTTATCAACCTTTCCAAACTTGATCGAACTCTTGTGTAGTTTCACCCACAAGAAGACTCAATCACCAACTTCATAACTACGGTCAACACAATGCACATCAACATAACTATTCTACTGATCTTCCACTTCTTTGATCCTTTGTATTATCATTTTCATTTGTTCTTCCATTTCTTGGATCTCTTCTGGTCCTACCAAGACCCTATCCTCAATTCGATCCCAGCTCAAAGATATATGACATGGTCGCTCGTAAATAAACTCAAATGACGTCATATTAATGGTGCTTTGATAACTGTTGTTGTATGAAAAATATACCAGTGGAAAGAAATCCTCCCAATGATTTTGTTAGTCCATCGTGTACATACTCAACATATCTTCCAAGATTTGGTTCATTCTTTCTATCTACCCGTTTGTTTTTGGGTGATACACGGTACTAAATTTAAGTTGGGTTCCCAAGACCTCTTGGAAACTAGTCCAAAATCGTCCCGTAAACACCGATGCTCAATCGGATATGATCCTTCTAGGAACACCATGCAATCTCACAATCTCATTGATAAAAAATATAGCTATGTCTAGTGCCTAATATGTCGTACGCATAGGAATAAAATGTACAGTCTTTGTTAGAGTGTCTACTACCATGAAAATTGAGTCATGCCTCCTTGTCGTCAACGAAAATCCAACAATAAGGTCTATCGAAATGACCTCCCATTTTAATTTCAGAATAGAGTGGGCCTATAGTAATCCTACCGGATGTTTATGTTCAACCTTCACTTGTTGACATTCTAGACTTCTAACCACGTAGTTGACTATGTCCGCCTGCATTCCTTTCCAGAATAATAAGGGTTTAAGGTCTTCCCTCATCTTCGTGACTCCCGGATGATCCATTTACACTGCTCTATGAGATTCATTTAGGATCAAACTTCTCAACTCATCAGTAGGTGGTACATAAATCTGGTTATAATACCTCATTAATTTTTCGTTGTGAACAGTAAATCCCTCAAATTTTGGTACCAACATGGTGTGTTTTATGATATTTTCCTTAACCTATTTATACTAGTCATCGTCGCACTGTATAGTTAAAATATTTTCATGAAGGTTCGTCTAAAGAGGTATCACCAAAAATATGCATGGTCTCTAACTCAATGCATCTGAAACTCTTTTCATGGTTCCTTTTATGTAGGTAATCTCAAAATCGTACTCGCTAAGTATTTATGACCAACGCCTTTGCCGCCTGTTCAAGTCACTTTGCGTAAAAATGTGTTGCAAACCAAAATGCTCTGTTTTCAGTTCAAATTTTCATCCAATCAGTTAGTGTCTCCACACTCTCAGGGCATGCAAAATGGCTAATAACTCCAAATCGTGCATCATCTAGTTCTCCTCATGTTTTCTTAACTTGCTTGAGATGTAAGAGATCACTTGAATGTCTTGCATCAAAACTCCGCCTAAGCCTTCCTTGGATGTGTCTATGCATACCAAGAAGTCATCGTCCATATTAGGGACTTTGAGTATCAACGTTTTCATCAAAAACTCCTTGAGCCTTCAAAATGATTCTATGCATTTCTCGGTCCATACAAACTTCAGTTTTTTTTTTCTGCAATTCAGTAATCAGATTTGCTATCTTTGAAATACCTTTGACGAACCATCGATAATATCCAGTTAAACACATGAAGCTACATACTTCTGGTGGGTTCGTCGATGAAGGACATTCGATAATATCCTCTACCTTCACTGGATCCACAACGATACCTTTATCGGAGATAACATGCCCTAAATAATGAATCCTCAATTGATAAAAATAACATTTCAACAGTTTCCCGTATAATGTTTTCTGTCATAATCATTGTAGTACCAAGTGCAAATGTTAATCATGTTCTTCCCTCGTCTGAGAATATATCAAAATATCGTCAATGAATACTTGAACAAATTTTTCCAAGTATTTGCGGAACACCCCATTCATCAAGCTCATGAATACCCTTGGGGTGTTTGTCAGTCCAAATGGTAAAATAGTAAACTTGTAATGTCCAAACCTCATCTTGAATGTGGTCTTAGAAATGTCTTCCTCCTTTATTCGTAACTAGTATATCCTAATCTCAAGTCGATCTTCAAAAACATCGTTGCACCCTTCATTTGGTCAAACAAATCATCTATTATTTGCAATGGATATTGTTTCTTGATCATTTCCTTGTTCAATTGACGGTAGTCAATGCAGAGTCTCCACGACCCATCCTTCTTAGGTATGAAAATAACAAGCACACCCCAAGGTGACACAATTGGACGTATAAGTCTTAGGTCCAAAAACTCTTTTAGTTGCATTTTCAAATCCTCTAAATCATGGGTCAACATATGATAAGGCATCCTTGCTTTCGGTTCAGTTCCAGGTTTTAAGTCCATGGTAAATTCCAATTCCCTTTTGGCAGGAAACCTGGTAACTCTTCTGGGAAAATGTTTGCAAACTCTCGTACTACCGGAAGGTTTTCTAGTCCTTCCTCCACACCCTTGTCGTTCAACGCTAATATTTAATATAGCTTGCATCCTTTGCGCATAGTCTTCCATAGATGTAGGGAATAGATGAACCTTAGGGAAACTCCCTGGTTTCTTTCTACTATCACTTGTCTCCGTTCCTCATTAGAAGGTCAAACTCAATTGTTTCCTCTTACAGTTGAGTATCACATCATGTGATTCCAACCAGTCCATATTGATTACTAAGTAATAATATTCTAATATCATGACATACATGTTGGCCTTCGTTACACAATATCCCAGGTTGAGGCTATAGTCCGTAGCCCTTCCTCCAACATTTTGCTTGGTTCCCGAAGCCATTTCCACGTAGTTGAACACGTCCTATTCGACTACCTTTAACTTAATTATTTTAGTGTTGCACCAGAAACAAATATCTCTGTAGCACCAATATCTATCAAAATACTAAAGGTCTTGTCAGTGATGGTACTTGATGTCTCAAGCATAGTAGACTAGTGCTCGGCCTGGCAGTTATTAACCGTTGCATGAATCCAGTGGGACTTTCCCAAATATCTTGCTCTAGTGTGTCCAACTGAACCAACTTCCTTGGTCCTCTCAACCAGACAGTCATGCTAGTAATGTGGCTCTCCACATGTTCAACATCCAATCTTCATTCTAGTACTCCTAGTCCCCGAAGTAGAAGTTGATGGCCCACTAGCCTGGAACCCTGGTTTGTTTTGCTGAATAGGCCTGAACTTTTGTTGCTGTGGATGAAACTGTTTCTGGTCCTGTGGTCATCTAGTGGGAGTTTTCTTCTGAGGCACTGGTATCCATGGGTTCATTAACGTGGATCCTCTCGGAATGCCTCGATACCCTTATGGATGTCTAACTGGTGTCTGATGTTGTTGCACGCCAAATTTCGCATGTCTTGTCGGTCTTGCAGGAGTCCTTCTCTAACCCCCGCTAATAAGATCTTCCTCAACTAGGAGGGCCTTCTGGACAACATCATGCAACATATGAGGCATTAGGATCCTAACTTTCACACAAATGTTGACGTTAAGGCCAAACATAAAATTTTTGACCTTGAGCTTCTCGGTGCATATGTGGAGCATACCTAAGAATCTCCATGAAACAGGACTCGTACTCGGGTACCATATGACCACCCTTTCATAAGGCATTGAACTCATTGAGTTGGCTCTCAATGAATTCCTTAGAAAAATACCTCTCCCAGAACCACTCCTCAAACATTTTCCATGACACGTCTTCGACGACCATGTTTAGTTGTGGGAGGAGCATCTTCCACCATAGAAGAGTGCTCCCTTTCAGCTGGAATACCACCATGCAAACCTTCATGTTGGAGGTGTAGTCACGAAGTGAGAAGCACATCGCCATGTTCTCCAACCATGCCTTGGTGGATGCACCATCCATGGCACCCAACAACTTAGGAAAATTGATCGTTTGGAGTTCTCAGTGAATGCTACTAGTATCGGTTGGGGTGAAAGAATCCTGGCCTCATCTTTATCCAGATGGCTAATCAAGGCCTTCAACATCCTCTGAAAGGACCTCATCAACACAATCACATCCCCCACAACAAAATTCCTCTGTCCAATGACTTGTTCTTTTCCTTTGGGGTTAGACCCCTCTAGCGTGGATGCTACTGGAGACATCGTGCCTCATCGCCCAACACCATGTCCTCTTCCTCCGTGGAATCCTCTAACCATGATTACCTGTAGGGACAGAATTCAATTTAATTAGTGGAAAATTATTAATAAAGTGTTTAATACAGTGGAAGGCGTAATGATCCCAAGTCGTGGGGTTGAATATTCTCTGATACCATAGGTAATAGCCCTCCGTTACGCCTAAGAAAAAACAAAGAAAAAAAGGTAATTTTTTTTTTTTGCATTAAGAAATTAACATCAACACATGATCACAACAACGCCTAATCAACAACATCATAAGTAAGAGAAGAACCAACTATTCACCATGGAAATCACTACGGTGCATTCAACACGTCCACAAATGATAGTGACACATAAACATAAATAGCGTAGCATATTAGCACATCATAATCATATTGAAACAATTTACAACAACATTCAATCAGATGATGAATATAAAATGACTATCCGCCCAACCTACGCTGCAAGGTTAGGACCTCTAGGACACATAAGAAATGCTCAAGCCTAGGTTCCAATTGTTTTTAACCATTTAAGGTCTTTGGGATGGCGATTGTTCTGAGGAACAAGGAGGTGTCTACATCCCACTAAGAAACAAGTCCAACATCAACTAGATCAATCCATCAATCATTTTCATCAATTAATCATGGCACAAAGGAAAATCAATATCTTTATTAATCATACATCAACATTTAATTATTTGTTGTGTGTGAGAGTAAACAATTCTAGAACAATCACCTATCAACTTAAGTAATGGCGCAAGAGAAAAATAGTTGTTAAATCATTCATATATCTACATGATTTCATGACGCAAGATTAATTCACAACTTATTCACGATGCAAGACTTATCAATGTTAAATTCAAGGTGCAAAGAAATATTATGAAGCAATCACACACCCACTTAAATTTAGGTGCGCAAGTAAATTTCATTACCAAACTAATCATGCATCACCATTAATGCAATGCATGCGAGTAATCAAGGCTAAATCATTGTACATCCACCATTATTACAATGTGCAAGCAATCCAATTATTTAATCACATCACAATCAATGGCGCGAGGTAAATATTCACTAAATATTTATGGCACCAAAAGTAACTGCACACATGTCCATCCACACATAACTATATATCATGGCGCAAGTAATTATCATTTAAATTAAGGCATAGATGAAATAATCAATCAATCCATCCGGTATCAACATTAATTCAATGGTACCAGAGAACCCATTACTTAGTCATTACACATCAAAACAATTTTATAGCGCAAGAAGTCCAACGTCTAAACAATCATTCTTTACAATCATTTCAAGAAGTATAATATCTAAAAACCATACATTACGGTATAATTCTTATTCACGCAAGACATCTAACCACTTTAACTAGTCATACATCAATGCTAATTTCATGACAGAAGTAAACTAATGACTTAAATAATTCATCCATCCACATTATTCTTAAGACACATAGAGACAAACAGATTACATAACCAATAGTACATCATATAAAAATTCTTGGTGGAAATCACCTCTGAAGCATCCACAAAAATCTGACTACAATAAAACGATCAATTAATTGGCACGATCACCGCCTAGGAAACATTCTAACTATAGACCAACTGAAATTACATATATCAATATTACACACAATCACCATCAACCTTATTCATGGCATGCAAGGGTAATCACATCAAATATTCTTTGGGCTCCAATAGGATCCACACACAAGTTCATCCACACACACTATTATATCAAGGCACTAGATTCAAATCAATAATAATTCAAATATCTAAATAATTAAAATGCATTAAATGAAAAACATTAAAAACCCTTTTTATTTATAGATAAAGACTCTTAATTTAAAATAATAAATCTGAATTCTTCTCCCTATTCATAATTACATATTCTTCAACTTTCTAATTATTTAACTAAATCTATGCCGAGCGGGTGGACTCCCACCCACGCATAGATAAAAGGGAGGGAAAATGTAGCATTAAAACGTAGGTGAAGAGAGGTAATTTCACTGAACATGAAAGAGCAAAATTTGTGGGTGTGAACAGAAGTAAATTGTTGAGATATTGGAAGAGAAATTCGTGTGTGTGAAGTGATAAATATATGATCTTTTGGAAGAGGAATTTCATGTGCGTGAAGGAGTAAATCACTGAGCTTATGGGTAGAGAAATTCATGGGTGTGAAGGGATAGATATCAGAGATTTTGGTAGAGGAATTTTGTGTGTGTGAAGGAGTAAATTGCTGATCTTATGGGAAGATAAATTCATGGGTGTGAAGGGATAAATCTTTGATCTTTTGGCAAAGAATTTTGTGTGCGTGAAGGAGTAAATATCTAAGATTTTGGGAAGAGAAATTTGTGTGGGTGAAAGGAGTAAATCTCTGAGTTTTTGGTAGAGAATTTTGTGTGGGCTTCCTCCACCCACTGTGATATGCTAACAAAATTCAAAATGCAGAGATGGGTACCATGCTGGAGGAAATTCCAAGTTCATTCATAGAGGGAAAGATCAAAGCTAGGTGATTTTTCTCAATGTGGGTGATATATCCTTCAAGGTTGTAGAGAAACAATGTAAAAATCGAAGATGTACCTAGATCAAATGCTGGATGATTTTTCTCAAAACGTAGATGATAGATCCTTCAAGGGTTGCAGAGAAAACAATGTAAAAATCGAAGAAGTAACCAGATCAAATGATGGGCAATTTTGTAGTAAATTGCATAGGTAATAATCGAATAAATAACCAAGAAAAAATGTAGATTAATCCATTTAAATTCATAGCTAGGATTAGTGACTTCTCTAGAGAGTAAGATTCAGACAATGTTGGGTGTGCATCAAGGGAAAAAGTCATGGCCATATCTCAACTAGAATGGCGGGGATCAACATTCTACATACAATTTTTCAAGCTCAGTAATAAATAAAAAAAATAAAAATAATTCATTCAGAATCATTCCTAGAATTTATAAAACAACAAGGGCTTGTCTAATCCATCCTAAAATTTTCAACACATTCAATAATAAAAGAAAACACGATTGAGCGAATTGAATCCTAATTCAAATCTTGAATTTTGATAAATAACATAATCGTCATCTCAGATGTAATTGATGATGAGCTTCGACAACTGGAGGTTCCTCCTTTCTCTTTCTTGCTAATTGTCGACACCTCACAGGTACCTCCCAGCCAATGCTAGGGGTACTCTTCTTCCCCCTTAGCCCCTCGAGCCGCAAAGGGGCCACGCACAAACAAAAACATAAAACTCTAGCTCCTAGCTTGCCTCCCAAGTTCGAGCTACCAATCTCTTTCTCGAGCCAAGTATCCCAACTCTCACAAGTAAAATGAGTCAAAGAAATTCCAGAAGCGTAACTTTACTCATACTTGTGATGATCCATTCCTCCTCTCGGCCATTTCTTTTATAAAAAAAAATTTAGTGATCATTTTCCATTTGCACATTTAATTCTCTTTTTTTAAATTAATTAGGAATTATTCTACCTCGTACACTTGTCACCCATTCCCTTAGTTGCAACAAAAATTCACCATTTAATTTAGCTAAATGTCAATTTCCCTCACCCATCCTAAAAGCACTCCTAAAATTATTCCTAATTGTCCCTTTATTCCCTCTATTTCTGTTTTAATGACTGACGCCTTTCTAAAACTTAGTTTTGTTTAATTTAGCAAAGTTCTTTGATTATAATAGACTAGATATATTTCTATGCTTCCCCATTCTTTTTACATTTATTTCCTTTCTTATTTTAGTTTCCAATTTGGTATTCTTTTGCAAACATTTATATAATTAAATCTTTAGATATAAATTTTTTACCCTTTCAATTCCTAACTTGTTTTTTCTTTATCCCCACCATTTATTAAATTTTAATTTAATTTTTAGTCTTCTTACCCAATTTAGACTTAGGCTCAAATTTTTAAACTAGGCTTATAATTTTTTAAGGATATTTTATAATTAATAAAAATTGCCCATTAATAATTATTTTATGTCCGACAATGTAAAAACAAATTATTGTTTTCTAGGCACCTAGGTTCATTGACTCACCTTTATTAAAAATTGTGATGTGCCCTTCAATACGCACTCTGGTCTCCAAGGGTGCCACTCACCTTTATTAAAGTTTTATTTATGCGACATGCCCTTCAAGACACACTATGTTCTCCAAGGGTGCCACTCATATTTGACTGGTTTTGGTAGTTTTCCAACCCTTAGAGTCAATATTTCTTCAAGTGACCTTGTAAGAAACAAAGGGCCTTTAAGGAATAAGGACCCTGCCTTATTGTGCACCCTTTAGAATATTCATGAGTGATTGTGTTAGTCTTCCCTCAGGGGAACACAAATATCTCGAACTAGGTATTCATTAACCTACAATTTGAGCCACGATGGGTGTGCTAGTAGGTTGTGGCAGGGATGTTACCACACCTCTCCCTCAATATATTGTTGTTGTTCATGGCCCCTTTACTCCTTATGTGAGTATGAATAGCAAGAAATCATCATCTTGCATCCATCAACAAAACACTATCAACAATCCAAAAACAACATCATAATACACCCGATCATATGCTACATAGAAATACATAGAAATACCCAAACCATATACAATCCATCCCTTGACTCGATCCAGAGTCCAAGGAGGTCCATTGATTCCATCGACATCCTCAATCTGTCAGTTGTCCTGCACACTCAGGACAAACTCGTCAATAGCACCTGATTATACATATACATCAAATAACATAACATCATAATCCAACAACATCATCATCATAATCCATAAGAGAAACAGACAACCATATACTAAACCGGATCACTTGCACGTAAGTGTCCTCAAAGAATAATTCAAATCATGTGTGCGCAAGAGAGGGATATTACAAAGAGAAAGGGATATAAGGAGACATGGATAGAAGTAGGGATTTAGTACCCAAGCACCACCGACAATAGAGATGATTTTGGGGGTGTTATCACTTATTAAATTGTTGGGTTGAAGATAAACAAACTACCAAGGTAACCTACAAACCAACTTTAAGACTGGAAAATAACATTTCCAATCTAGAGAGGGCTCTCTCTAAGACCTAGTCTCTGATAGATAATGAATTTGAATTGTTGGCTAGATTTAATGTTTGAGAATTTTTTTTGGTTTCATTGGGAAGGAAATCCAGAACTTTGGGCTATGGATTCAACCTTCTGAAAACGAAAGAAATCAATGACCAGTAAAGGAAACTTTGAGAGGATAAAGGATAAATAGGATATGGTCTTGTTTAAATTTCGTCGTGTATGGCGGAAGAAAGGAGGAAATAAATCAAGCTAGAGCACCATTAAAGATGAATTCTAACTTACTTATAAGAAAAACACAGAGTTTAAATGGCTGAGTCTAAAGCATCCCACGATGAATTTTAAACTTGACAAACATTCCAATTTAAATAAAGGGAACATACATGAATTTACAACAAACAACAAGTACATACATAGATAGAATCAAAATACATCAAGCCACCACCATTGGAATATTTTCTTCAAAGCTTCAAGACCTTTGTATTGTTATTTCTATTCAGATTCAAATATTACATTCAAGAGTCCTCTGTCTACACTAATTTTCCAACCTGGATTACATTGAAAATGTACAATATATAGAAAACTAACACCCTCTTGGGCTGCTATGCCTCTAACTATCTTCCCCTCTCCCAGACAACTTTTTCTATAGATTTTACTAAAAATAGAAACCCTACTTCACCCAATCATAACATAACCCATGCATTTGTTTCAATCGTCCGATCATGAGTGAGATTCGGTCATGAGTAAGATTCGGTCATGAGGTTGTGATAAATCGACATTTTCTTTCAACGGTTTCCCGAGTGATCGAGCACACTGTTGGAAACTCTATCACATTTGTATAATGACTCTAGTTGTTGTTGCACGATCACTGGTTCCAGCATGCACGTGGCAATTTGGTGTAGAGGATGTTCATTTGTGGTCACTCGTGCAACCCCAGGTGGAAACAATGGGTGGGATGCCATGCAACTCTTCCAAAACTGGCATGATTTTAACTTACACCTTCCCTCCTCAGTAGGTAAGTTTACAACATCCACGTGATGAATATTCACTGCGCGGGTGCCACGCCAAAATTTTTGTTACGAGTAGGAAACATGATAAGTGGGGAGAAACATTCCATGCCATGATAAAAAAAGACAAAATGGGGTTGTCTCACTCATGCTTCTGGTGTCATTTGCAACCTTAAAAATCTGATTGTTTTTCAAAGAGACCAGTTCCATTTGTTCAGATTCTTCACCTATCTCCACAAGAGCACATTTCCTTTCAGTTTTTCTTGAGCACTGGCGAGAGTCATATGGGTGTTATCCGTGGCTGATATGGATTCCTTAAAATGCTCTGCGATTATTTTTCTGAGACTATTTGTTCCTCCCATAGTGGGATAATTATGTCTTATGCCTCTTTGAGTTGTCTTTTGAGCCGATTCGCATTCACTGCTTGAATCTACGATGTTGGCACTTCAATAGTCCTTTCTTCCATATATCTTCTCAATTCTCTATTTTCTTGATACAGTTCGACGATAACAAGTTGCACTTGCTTCAGATTTTGTGACGACTACTAATCATTCACGTTTTCATCACCTGACTTCCTCCACATTTCACCAATTCTCATGCTTGGACCTTCAACAGGCTCTAGCTGAACGACGCACATGAGTAATATCTTGGCAACATAATGGGTTGACATTTCACTGAAAGATTGGATCTCCTGGGGCTTCTTAATCAACCTTCATCTGCCTCTTTTCCGGGGTGTTGGCTGGTGGGATGATGAGTCTTATGTTACCTTTCCCTTTCCCATGACATCTTCCCTTATTCCTCCTATGATGTGGAATTTGTTTTCCCTCACAGATAGAGGAATGTCTCCCTTCGTGTCCCTGGGGATGTCAGTCAAAATCAGAAATGAATCCCATGATTTTTTCAAACGTCTCAATTCTTCGACCACCAACAACTTGATTAACGACAAATGGGATAAATTGTTCCATGATTGGCCAGCCTCAGCCTGAATTCTGTCTGCCATATTTTACAAGTGAAATATATTTTGATCGCCTTTAGGAGCTTTTGGAAAGGGTCTTGGAGGTACTGGCTTAGAACATCGTCTGCATTTTCCCATTTAGGCAGTTGGGCTTGATAAAGTATTCATAGCACAAAATGTCTAAAGGCATGCCTTTAAACTATTTTTCATCACGTGGAGGGATCTTCGTCGCAGCTGACAAAGTTTCCTCTGTCACTCGGAAGGTGATTCTTGCAATGGTTGTGCAGAACCTAGTAAAATTGTGGGAGAAATTCTTAGCCATCTTCACATTGTACCCTTTGATCTTTTCGCAAAAATGCATACATCCAACCTGTTCAAAAGATGCCCTAATTTATGGATCTCCATTTATTAATTCCAAGTATTGAGGCTCAGACCTCATGGCCCAACCATTTCTCACCTTCTTTCTTATTCTTTGGGATGTTTCAATGATGCCAGTATATATTTTCCTCATGTGCACAATCCAACACACTAGTTTGCAGTGAACTCCAATATACTGTAAACAATGACTAAAAATTATGAAAGAGACACAACAACGTGAATCAATAGACTTACAATACAAACGATGGAAATCAACTTTCACATAACGAAGGTCTCCAGGCTTGCAGAAAAAACCATAGACAACACACAAATCTAGAAATTAAACGAGAGGCAAGTAGGGTGACCAGTATTTACACTTGAATGGGTAAGGAATCGAATCATGGAAAAGGATGATAAATCCATGGCGATGAGAAGTTTGGAAGCAGGTTGAAGATTTGCGCAACAAACTCATGCGACAGATACACTTTGGAGTGTGAAAAGTACAAATGATAAGAGCGACAGAGTATACATGATAGGAGCAACATGATTTTTTACCTTTCTAACTTCATAATTAGGCAATGATGTTCGTTATATCTATCAACGTGAACTTTATTCCAACAACTTGCCTCAATGTTTTGCATGTAAATTCCCCTTCTCTGACAGGACTCGATCTTTCGGGAAAGGGACCTTTACAAGTCTCAAATGACTAATCATTACTCCCTTTCCTGAGTCGAAGGGCCAGACCCGCTACTTGCTGATTTTGACCCATTCATTATTTGGTTCCTGACCTCACACGCTTTGACACACAAACTATGACTCATCTAGGACTAACTCTAACTTAAAAATTACAGTGCTAACAACTGGCTCTAATGAGGATGTTACCCTCCTAGTGAGGTGGAATTTAACAATAGACCAGGTTCCTGACCATTGGGTTTTATTTGACTTACAGACTCTAAAATGATGAAAAGGACTCATCCGAGACCTCCTTGACACAACTATGAACAAACTCAGCATAAACTTAGGGACTTCACTTCAAGCTTCAATTTTTTGTTGACTGCTGACTCAAAACACTTTCTTTGAAAATAAAAATAGTTATTTACAATGACATGAAAGGCTGAAAACACTTTCTAAACTAGATAATCTTTGAGGACCCTACCATTCACAGGCCCCCCACCAGTGAGCTCTCCATTAAGATCTTATAGAAAATAGCCATTGTTGCTATGATACACGAAAATCCTGAATGGCCCCATCCAAACATGATAAAATTTCCCATGCCTCTATTTGTCTTCATTTCTCGCATCCCACTCCAGTACCAAATCATTAACCTTGAAATACTCCTCTTTGGTGAAGCTGTGACTTGTTGAAGACATGTTCTCTCATTTGTTGTTCTTGGACCAATTGGTTTATTCTCCTCTGAGTATCGTTTGGTTCATCTTCCTTCTCTTGCAACAATATCCTCACTAGTAATCCTAATGAGGTGGGAAAAACTGCCTCTGCACCATATACAATTTGAAAAGGTGATGTGGAGATGGACTTTTTAGTGGTGATTCTTTCATCCCATAACACATATATAGTATTTTTGTGCCAAGATTTCATTTTTTCCTGCATAAGCTTCTTAATAATCCTGGTCAAACTTTTTTTAGATCATTCTTCCATTCCATTACCCTGTGGGTAATAAGTTGTGAAATGTACTATATTTATGTTATAATCGCTGCAAAATTTCCCCATCTTCTTAGACTTGAATGTCGCTGCATTTTCAGTGATGATATTGAATGGACAACCAAATCTATACCAGATATTACTCTCTAAAAACTGAATGATCACAGTGTCAATATATTTCCTTGTGGGGAATGCTTCGATCCATTTGGTGAAGTAGTTTTTGGTTGCTAGTATCCACCTATGCTGAGATGAAGATGGAGGATGAATTTATCGTATAAAGTCGAGACCCCATTACATAAACGGTGCTTCAACATAGATAGGTTTTAAAAGCATGGGTTGCAACTTTATTTTCCCTTCGAAGATTTGGCATTCATGGTAGTTGGAAACTTCCTTGTATACATCCAAAAAATACTAGGCCAATAGGACCCCGCCCTCAAGATTGTGTGCGCAGTGGTCTTCCAAAATTGATGTCCCCCGTACTTTCCTTTGTGAAACTCTTTAATAGCCCTTTTCATGTCTTCCTCCAATAAATACTTTAGTAATATCCCACCTTGATACTTCCAATATAGAGAATTTTCCAAAATGCAAAACTTAACGGATTTTAACTTAAAAAATATATCTTTATTTTTTATCAATCCTGGAGGAGCTTGCAAATTTATTAACACGTAAAAAAATTCAGTGTACCAAGGAGAATCAATGAACTTCTGAGATACCTGCGAGACCGTTTCTTCTTGTGTATTTTCTGACAGATCAATAATAAAATTGATTCCCAAAACATCACAATTTGTCTGCGCCATTAATTTTCCAAGCCCTCAACCCTTAATCAACTTTCTAGGATTGATTTGGAGGTCATACTCCAACATTACTGCGATACATTTGTGCATTCTTCCTTTAGGATTAGATTGAGTCAAGATATCCTTTACAGAATTCTTAGGCACATAATTAATGACATGGGAATGCAATATATAAGTTATGAATTCCTTTAGGGCCTTAACCAAGGAATATGCTTGTTTTTCCATGATTTCATACCTTAGTGGGGAGTCTCTCAATGTCCTGCTGAAATAATCTATGGGATTTTCAAATTTCTTCTCATCCTTTTGTAACAAAATGCCAACGATGGTGTGTTCTGAGGGAAAGGAAAATAAGATAAAGTCCTTCGCAAAATCTGGGATGGCTAACACTGGAGCTTTGGTTAGAGCCACCTTAATATCTTCGAACAAATTCCTATATTCAGTAGTCCATTTTATTTCATTACCTTTCCTGAGCACATTGTGATGTGCTTTATAATCTCAGCCAAGTTGGGAATGAACCTTCTCAGAAAATTTACCTTTCCTAGGAAAGACTGCACCTCTTTCCTTCTCCTTGCATTGTTGATCTTCAAAATTCCTTCCACTCTATTGGAGTCTATATTTATGCCTTCCTTTGAAATGATGTGTCCAAGAAATTTTCCTTCTTGCATCCCAAAGTTTGATTTTTTTCGGATTTAACGAGATGCCAAAATTTCTGCATTTCTGGAAAAACTTCCTTAGATGTTCGAGATGTTGATCATATGAATCTGAAAACACAGTGATATCATCCAAGTAAATCATTATAAACTTATCTTTCTCATCGGAAACGACCATGTCCATGGCCCTTTGGAATGTTGCTCCAGCATTCATAAGCCCAAAAGGAATTTTTGCATACATAAAATTAACCCAAGGTGTTGTAAAGGATATCTTCTCCCGATCATCTAGTTGTATCCAGAAAAACTTTCAAGCATCAACATTTTCTAAGATCCAACCACCTTATACAGGATGTAATCCATCTTAGGAAGTGTATAGTTGTCTTTGAGAGACACCTTGTTTAGATTCTGAAAGTCCACACAAAATTTTATTTCATCCATTTTCTTTTTGACAGAAACAAGGTTAGCCTCCCACTTGGAAAATCTTCAGGACACAATAATCTTGGCATCAAATAATTTCCTTACCTCCTTTTCAATCAATGGAAACAAAAGACAGTTGATTCGTCTCAACATTTTCTTGAAAGGTTTCTAATCGTCCTTGATGGGAATTACATGCTAAATTACTCTATTGTCATAGACCTTCAAATCTTCATAACTCCATGCAAAAACATCTGGGAATTCTTTCATAAGGATGATATATCTTTGCTTGATATCTGGACTGAGTTTTTTTTACAGTATGAAGATATTAGGATTTTCTTGAGTACCGATGTTGCAATCTTCTATATCCTAATCATTCACAGTGATTTTAGGATTTATGGCTACATCATTTTCGTTAAACAAATTTTCTAATGGGACAAAGCGTTTAGGTATAACGTTGTTTTTCAGCTACACTATATCCCTTCCAACTATCTGATTCTGAAAAAGGTAATTGTTGCTGAACACAGTTGCGTATTCATTTTCCTCACAACAACACTCATCATCAATATTCACATTAGCAAATTCATCACTCATTTGGAGGAATCTCTCTACTTGTTTATCATCTTCAAACACTTGCTAATATTTAATGTTATCGGGTACTGCGGGCCTGTGTTTGACTTCAATTTCATACTTCTTATTTGAAAAAAATGGAATTTTGAACATTGAAGCTGAAGTAGCCAGAGAATATACAATTTGATTTTTCCCCCTAGGAATCACTTAAAAATTGTATTCTAAAAAATCTTCAAGGAGATCCAACACTAAATTACTATATGCTCTAAATCTAGGATGATTGGACATATATATACCCTTTACCTAGCTAATGATGAGCTCATAATTTCCATGTACAACTATCCTTCTAGCACCGAATTCCTTTAAAGTCTTCAAACCCAATATCAGTGCCTCATATTCAACCATATTATTGGTACAATCAAAGGTGATCTTGTAAGAACAGAGTTTTGTACCCACTTTGGGAGGGTTAATCCACACACCAGCTCCGACTCCTTCCCTACTAGCATCTCCATCAAAGCTCATATTCCACATTTCATTTTACATGTTTCTTCTACGATCTATAATTTCCTCTGTTTGATGTTCAATTTTTTCTTCGACAGTCATGATAGTTGTTGGTTTCCCCTCTTCAAAAATCAAGTTATTATAAAAATTAGAGGAGCCAACTTCGGTGTCAACATAGTAGATAGGATGATTATTTGGTTGGGTTTTGCTACTCACCATGTACTTGAGAAACACCTCTATGTACAATCTCCTTTCTTGGACAAAAACAAGGATAGTAGCATACAACATGTCCATATGCAAGGTTCCCTTTAATTTTGTAGCCCAATATCTAGATAACAACATGCCAAATTTTGGGGGAATGTTAGCAACCACCACGTCGATGACCATATTTTTCGATGGGATTGGAGACAATGATACAACCAAATATTTGATCAAACCCAAGCATTGCACCTTCTGTGAGTCAAAAGAGAAAAGATCTTTATAAGGTCTTATAACATCCAAGCCTAACTCATCCATGACCACCGTGGGCATGAGATTATGCGATGCACTTGAATCTATCATGGAATTATGTAAGGTCATGTCATGAATTTTAAGGTTAACATAGAAAGGAGGAACATCATGAGCATCACCACTTTCTTCTACGCATGGGCCAAACAAGATGGCAGGGTGGTCATATTGTATGTTCAAGGTGTCAGGATATTCTTCCATCTTTAGCATTTTAATGATCCGATTTCTATACTCTCCCTTCTTGATCAACTCATTGAATAGAAAAAAGATTTTGATTTTGTCCATTTCGCTTTCAAAATTAAAAGGAGGAGGACCTTTTTATACCTCTTTGATGACCGTTTCATTTCTTTCCTCATGCGCTTTATTTAGGGATTCTTCCTTTGATTTTCCTTTCTCCATTACATCCCTTACTACATTATCTTTCTTTAGTTGGCTTGAAGAAGTAGTGTTCACCTGGAGTTCCCTTGTTGGATTTGCCTTTGGAAGCTCTGGAGGAACCTTTTAACTTATGAGGTTATACTATTTCTGAAACTGCATAATAGCATTGTGGTATACTTTATTAAACTCCTATGTTTATGATGGAAATATATCATAATTATACAACATAAACTCGTCATTCGCATCCATAAATTGACCATGCTGTCCTTTTGTTAAGAACACATATGTTTTTGTATCGTCGCAACAATGCATTTGGTATTTGATTATTTGATCAAAGTCTTTTTTTGCATAGTTTTTTTTGAAAGGAGGTCTTATCTTCTAATCACCTTGACCTCTTTGGTCTATTTGCCTGATTTGTGGAACTGGGGTTTTTCAAAATTTTTGATTTATGGGTTGGAAATTATTTTTCTCCCTGGTGGAAGGCTTGTTCTCCATGAAAATTCTTTCCATGAGTCTTTCCATTGTCTTCATCATCAAGTCAAATTTTTCATCTGATGATTCATACATAGAGGGTTGCTTATCCCCTTGGGTCTTCTTCCCGTTTTTGTCTAAATTATGTTTGATCTTTCTCGATGCCATCAAATTTACTTCGAATTAAATAACGTCACTCATCATATCATCTAATGAATTAGATATTCTTTCTCTTAACAACAAGGCAAGATCATTGTCAAAATAATCAACATATCGAAGTTGGGAAGCTCCCGGAGGAGGTTTGACTTCTGTGGGAATAGAATTGTAAACCTTCATGAATCTAGTCGAGAACTCTTGCAATGTTTCATTTTGTGATAGTTTTATGTTGTTGTACTAAGTTAGTAACTTGAGAAGATTCTTTTTATCACCCCATCTGGAAAGAAACAATGTTTCAAAGGTTGCAAAATCAGGGATGCTTGCTGCTTGAAGGGCCTTGAACCATTTTTTGACCTCCCCTGAGAGACTCCGCAAAAACAATCTCATTTTCACATCCTCATGATATACCTCTTCTAGGTCAACAAACTCATTAAACCAATCTAAGTTTTTTTGGGTTGACGCATTTCCTTCGACATCGTATAATTTAATTCTATGATTTTAATTCTAAGGAAAATCATGTAATTAGGTCGGCAAGGCGAGAGGGGAAAGCCTGGAAGCCATGACTCTAGGAGGGATTTTCACTGGCTGGATGGTCCGAGTGGGGATTATGGCAGTTCGCGGGGGGTTGGTTGGTATCAAATATTGGAACCTTTTCTCATCCAAAATTATTTCATTCAAATAGGATTCTGATATGGACCTAAACAGAGTTTGTTCAAATAGTAAATCGAAGTCAAGGTTGTAAATGTTTTTTACTCCATCTTTAGGTAAAGATAGGCTCATGTCCATGTAATATAAAGGGTCCGATATCCTTTCCTTTCCTTTGTGCATAAGTTTTTCAGGATCAGACACGGATGCTGCAGGCTCTGGATCAAGGTTCACCCTAGTGTAAAATTTCTTAGGAACCAAGATTTTTTATTCTGACTACTCTATGCTACTGGTCATATTTAATGAATTCGTCCAGGTAAAATAAATTTCAGCCAATATAGGTCTCTGACCCACTGTTACCCTTAGGGATAAAATGTACATATTTATTTGTTTTTCCAAGGAAAGTTTTCAATTTCATCCCCAAAAAAGACGCCAAGATGTTAGCACTTGGTAAATTGTTGGGCTGAAGAGAAACGAACTACCAAGGTAACCTACAGACCAACTTTAAGACTAGAAACTGGCCTTTCCAATATAGAGAGGTCTCTCTCTAAGACCTAGTATCTGATAGATAATGACTTTGGATTATTGGCCAGATTTAATGTTTGAGAAATTTTTCTGGTTTCGCTGGAAAGGAAATACAAAACTTTGGGCTATGGAGTCAACCTTATGAAAAGGAGATAAATCAATGACCGGTAAAGGAAATTTTGAGAGGATAAATAATAAAGAGGAGATGTTCTTTCAGTTTAAATGTCGTCGTGTATGGAAGAAGAAAGGAGGACATAAATCAAACCAGAGCACCATTAAAGGTGATTTCTAACTTACTTGGAAGAAATACACAGAGTTTAAATGGCTGAGTCTAAAGAACCCCGCGATGAATTTGAAACTGGACAAACATTCAAATTTAAACAAAGGGAATAGTCATGAATTTGAAGGAAACAGGAAGTACATACAAAGATAGGATCAGAATACATCAAACCACTACCATTTGAATATTTTTTTCAAAGCTTCAGGACCTCTGCATTGTTATTTCTATTTAGATTCAAAGATTACATTCAAGAGTCCTCTGTGCACACTTATTTTCCAAACCGACTTACATAAAAAAGGTACAATGTATAGAAAAATAATGCCCAATCAGGCTACTATTCCTCAAACTACCTTCCCCTAGAAACTCTGATTCAGTTACCCCCCTCCCCCAGACAACATTTTTAATAGAATTTACCAAAAATAGAAACTTGACTGCACCCAATCGTAACATAACCCACGTAGTTGTTTCAATCATTCGGTCATGAGTGAGATTCAGTCATGAGTAAGATTCGGTCACCAGGTTGTGATAAATTGATGTTTTCTTTCAACGGGTCCCCGAGTAATCGAGTGCACTGTTGAAAACTCTGTCACCTTTGTATAATGGGATATGGCTGTTGTTGCACAATTACTAGATGCAATATGCCCATGGCGAGTTGGTGTAGTGAATGTTCATTTGCGGTCACTCATGCAACTCTAGGTGGAAACAATGGTTGGGAGGCCATGCATCTCTTACAAAAATGGAATGCATTTCACTTACACCTTCCCTCGTCATTAGGTAAGTTTACAACATCTGGACAATGAATATTCACTATGCAGGTGCCACGTTAGACTTCTTATTACTGACATGAAACATGATATGTAGGGATAAAGATTCCATGCCACGATCAAAAAAGACAAAATGCGTCTGTCTCACTCATTCCTCTGGCCTCACCTGCAACCTTAAAAATCTGAGTGTTTTTCAAAGAGACCAGTTCTATTTTTTCAGATTCTTCACTTGTCTCCACAAGACCACATTTCCTTTCAGTTTTTCTTGAGTGTTGGTGAGAGATATATGAGCGTTATCCATGGATGGTCTCCATTCCTTGAAATGCTCTTCGGTTCTTTCTTCTGACACCCTATGTTCCTCCCGGAGCTAGATAATTACATCTTGTGCCTCCTTGAGCTATCTTTTGAGCCAATTTGCATTCCCTGCTCAACTCTGTGACATTGGCACCTCAATATTCCTTTATGCCAGTTGTATTCTTAATTATATGTTTTCTTGATACATTTTGGTGATAGCGAGTTGCGCTTGCTTCAGCTACTGCGATGATTCCTAATCATTCACATTTTCATCACCTGACTTCTTCCGCCTTTCACCAATTCTCATGCTTGGACCCTCAACAGGGTCTAGCCAAACAATGCGCATGAGTAATCTCTCGACAATAGACTGGATGTGCGGTTCACTAGAAGCTTGGATATCCTCGGGCTTACTAATTAACCTTAGACTGCCTCTTTTCCAGGGTGTTGGCTGGTGGGATGACGAGTATTTTATTACCTTTTCCTTTACCCTTGACATCTTCCCTTCATTCCCCTACACTGTGGAATGTTGTTTCCCTCGCAGATAGAGGAATGTCTCCCTTGGGGTCGTTGGGGATGTCAACCGAAATAAAAAATGAATTGCAATGTTTTTACAAACCTCGCAATTCTTCGACCACCAACAACTTGATTACTGAAAAATGGGATAAATTGTTCCCTAGTTGGTCAGCCTCAGCCTGGACCTTGTCTTCCAATTTTTCCAAGCTTCGATGCAAGAAGAACGATAGATTCAAAGGGTTTTTCCCTATGAAGTGCATTGACAACTTGATGTGATATGGGTAGACTCTGTCAAACCTTCCTTCACAGGTGAAATATCTTTTGATAACCTTTAGGATATTTTGAATTTAAGGTTCCCTGAGGTACTAGCTTGGAATGTCGGCTCCAATTTTCCCATTTAGGAAGTTGGGCTTGATAAAGTATTCATAGAAAAAAATTTCTAAAGGCATTCCTTTAAACTATTTTTCACCACGCGGAGGGATCTCTGTTGCAACTGAGAAAGTTTCCTCTGTCACTCGAAATGTGATTCTCACAATCGTCGTGCAGAACCCAATAAAATTGAGAGAGAACTTCTCAGCCAACTTCACTTTGTACCCTTTGATATTTTTTCAAAAACGCATACATCCAACCTATTCAAAAGATGCCCTGATTTCTGGATCTCTGTTTACTAACTCTAGGTCTTGAGGCTCAGACCTCATGGCCAAAACACTTCTCGCCTTCTTTCCTAGGCTTTGGAACATTTTCATGATGCCAATATATATTTGCCTCATGTGCACGATAATGAAGGGTAACACCCTCTCTACACGGCAACCAAGAATGACTAGCTTCACAAAGACTATAAAAAATGTAGTCACAGAACTTTGCATGACATGCAAAATCATCCCTAGGAGTCCAAAACATGGTAGTAAGGCATGATGGAAAATTTCAGTGCAGTGGGGGAACTCGAAACAGTGGAAACTAGCGATAGGAGGCTTGTTGTGGTAGGAAATTGTGACGGAGAATTCCGACGCAGTAGAAAAGTACTGGGAGATTTGTTGTGAGACAAAGACTTTAGGTGCAGTGAGAAATTGAATGCGACATGAGGAAACTCCAAAGAAGAAAGGCTAACCGTGAGAATAAATATCGTCCAACACGCTAGTTTGCAACGAACTCCAATAGACTTTAAACAATGAATGAAAATGATGAAGGAGACACAACAACTTGAATCAATAGACTTACAATACGAATGATGACAATCAAATTTCACATAGTGAAGGGCTCCAAGGCTTGTAGAAAAAATTATAGACAATGCACAAATATGGAAAGTAAAGGAGAGGTAAGCATGGTGACCGGTATTTATACTTGAACATGTAAGGAATGGAATCATGACAGAGGATGATAAATCCATGGTGATGAGAAGTTTGAAAGCAACTTGAATATTTGCACAACAAACTCATGTGATGGTCACACTTTGAAGTGTGAAAAGTACAAATGATAAGAGAGACAGAGTATACATGATAGGAGTGTCGTGATTTTTTACCTTTCTTACTTCATAACTAGGTGCTGATGTTCATTATATCTATCGACATGACCTTTATCCCAACAACTTGCCTCAATCTATGAAACACAAATTTGCCTTCTCTGACAAGACTCGATCTTTTGGGAAAGGGACCTTTACAAGTTTCACGTGACTAATCATTATGCCCTTTCCCGACTCCAAGGGCCAGACCTGCTACTTGATGATTTCAACCCATTTGTTATTCAGTTCCTAACCTCACACACTTTGACACATGAACTATGAATCATCTAGGAATAACTCTAACTATAAAAATTACGGTGCTAACAGGGGGCATAGGTGGAAGCTAGAGAGGTTCCACATCAAGTTATAGTTCCATGTGTATATCTCCCAGTTTACCCACACCAATATCTAAGAAAAAAGAGGGAGTTTACTTTTTTTTATTGAGACCCCTAAGATGGCCCATCACCAACAGAGGAAGAGGCAGGAGATCCTGAGGTGGAGGGAGAAAAGGTAGGAGCAGATTCACTTGGAAAGCCAAAGTCACTACCTTTTATTACTAATCTAAGTCCAAACAAAATGCTACATATGTTAAGGTTACAAGGAAACCATACCTACTGCTATGACTACCCACACAAGAATCTCTCAGATTCAGATTCACTTTCCTCTCCTAATTTGGGGTAACCTCTCTCTTTCAAACTTTAAGTGATGGTTCCACTGCTGGGAAAAGGGTCGTTGGGTTCCTTGTGATGGGAGAAAGAGGCAATATTATTATGTGCTCTGGACCTTAGTAGATCCTATTCATCCAGTGCATGCTCTGGACCATCTTGATCCTAGGTAAATCACCGAGCTTGGATTTTTCCATATTTTTTCCACAATACTAGAGAAAATAAATATGCAAGGAACTATTGTCACCTTATAAAATAAGGGAGGGTTTCGTAGGGTATGCGCTGAATTCCTTAAATATACCTATATAAGATATCAAAAATTTCATGTTGAATAGGTGATATCCTTAGCACTCCCATATCCAGACTAAACAACCCAAATTGATGGGGTTGGCTCGTTTGGGTGGGCCAGATAGATTTCGAAACTTTCATTCATTTGATGTTTTTCCTTTTGTGAGCCCCAAACATCAATTGGGATGAGCTTATTGGTCGAAGCTCAAATCCCACCAAGGTGTCTTCGGGGGAGCCCGCGACGAGAAAAAACCACCATGACTCGGATGAAGATGATCCATTTGACGTTCCATTATTATGGGCAAGTGTGAGGGAAATCTAATTATGGAGATGGAATCCGACCTAGCAGATCTTCTATTGGGTTTGTTTCGGAGAACCGAGGCAGTTCAAAATCCAAATGAGATGGATGTTTGGGTTATATTCTGAGTTTTCAAATGAATGGTAGAGGATATCCCAACCATGCGGGACCAGCTCCATCGGGTTAAGAACAACTTGTCCCAGTTGGGCTAGGCCAACCCCTATTTTTCCCTATAGCTGCATTTCCAATAAAGGAAAAGGGATTTCAAGAAAAGGATGAAAGCTATGGGATTTAAAGAAAAGGATGAAATCTCTACTCTAACCTAAGAAGATTAAGGTTTTAGTAACTTAACTTTGTTAAAGGTTTTTCACTTACCTCTCTTAAGCCTTGTTATGTCGCTACCTGCCTGATTGGATGGAAAAAATCACTTGAAATGTATTCAATCAACTAATTTTGCACAGAACAATATTAGTTTGAGACCTCAGTGGAATATTATGTCAATGAACCATGCCAACGATAGGTTTGATATATAGAAAATTGCATTTCATAAGCTTTTTCGAATTAATTCATGGAGCCACCTGACTTGTTGTTCTGGGAATGGAATCTAAAGAGGCTTCGCTCCTCGCTCTAGCCTATTATGCTGCCACCTGGCCTTCTTACACTTGGAAATAATGGAGCAGTTGATAGTTACGTAGATGAACTCTACATCTCAGTTAATGTAGATCATATTTTCCCGGTGTTTGCTGTAACCGCCTAAGTAGAACCAGTTCCTATATAATGATGTAATCAGTCCTCATTCAATAAGACATTGTGAGCATAGTCTCACTAGTGTTGGTTTCTCCTAATTATAAGTTGGTATCAGAGCCCATGTTGGATATCCGAGAGAACCCTCTCTCTTATGATAAATCCAAGAGCAAGATCTCGAATTAATTTGAGAAAAATCACTAGTGCCCCCCTATGCAGTGTTAGAGGAGCGTTGATTCTCTCACACTTGTGAAACTAAAAATATTGGATGACTAGCTCTCCCATTGAATGCTTTTAAGAGCTCTTGTTTGTCGATTCTCCCCCTTCCACATGAAGAGAGCGTTGTAAGATTTGCCCAGTGCTCACTCTTCAATTGTACATGAGCACTAGCTCCCCTTCATTTGTCCAAGGTGCACAAACCATTTTGTTTTGAGAAGTGTGAGTCTTTGGGGCGGATCCGTGAGTGCAGGTCGAGGTAGGAGGACCATGAAAAAATCGTGAAGGTTTTTTTCATGAATCATGATTTTTTATTTATTAAGGTGGGTGAATGTGTGTATGGCCAATGATGGATGCCCAATGATTCAAAAGTGGATAATTTTTTGTGAGGTATAAACTTTACCATTCATGAGTGAGGTACAAAGTTGATTAAGTGGATATTTTGTGAGGTATAAACTTTATAAAGTGGATATTAAAGTTTATTAAAGTGGATATAATTTGTGATGTTTATTGTGTGGACATTTGTTTTATGAAAACAAAAGTTTGGGCATTTAGAAATCTAGAACAGGCATGTAACGAACCGCCTCGTTACGACAACCATTCTAGTGACAGGGCAATTTTTTTTTTTTTCTTTACAGTGTGTGCGCACGTGTAGAAGTAACAACACACCTAATTGTACGACGCCACTTGACAACCAACAAGATGCATCCACGACAAGTAAAACTGACCACGCAACTAACTGAAGACAATCAAGTACAACATAAGTAAGAAGAACAATACCTCCCTTACGGAAGGCGTGTAACCAGAGGACTCCGACAACAGAACCCCAATTCAACATTATTTAAATGAACAACCACCCTTATATACTAACTGGGGGTAATTTAAGGTACGTAATTCCAGATTATTGCACCACGCATGTTATTAACAATAATTAAAAGTTACATTAACTCTGTCATGAAACATTAACCATCTATCATTTATGTCACGATCCGGACCATGATTTTACAATTAACATACCTCTTATATGCTACAACCGCTAAATTCATAATGACCTTACAAGATTAAATCATTCACTAAGGTCCAATAGTAATGCACTAGAATGACATCATACTTATAGGAATTATCAATTGGAAAACAACAACATACACCATAAATTAAATGACAATCTAAAATAATAATGTTTAATGACCAAAGTAAAAGGTCATCATTGAAAGGGACGATTATCCACATATAAAGAGAATGGTTAAGATGGAAATAACTAAAAATCGATATGCAAGAAATAACATCACCATTAGAATTATCATCATATTATAGGTCACGTCCAACTGATATTAACAATATACATCATAATTGAATGTGGCAACCTATGAAATAATAAAATTCAAGGGACAATAATCAAAATGACCCATTTTAAAAGCCCCATAATTAAAACAACATTATTAAAAAGGATCGATAACTGAAGGTAACAATATTCAATGATAACATAAAATAACATCAGATGTAGGAACATCATCCTATTCAAGGTAACCAAACATCCTCAATTAAAATGACAATATAACTAAGGTGTCAATATATAACACTAACCCTATTTAATATGACAAAGTTAAATACCAATATTTAAGGACCCTAGATAAAAATAACAACCATTGACAATGCCATTATCTATCATGACCACATGAAAAGGCATCATAAGGATAGCATCAGAATTAAAAAAAAACAATATATAAAACAACAGAAATTAAAAATGGCAATACTAAAGAGGGCGATATTGGAATGACAAAATATCCACATAACAAGACAAATTTAAGATAACAAAAAAAAAACAGAAATCGATGCATAGAAATGCATCATATTTCATACTTGGGTGGCAATAAGGCTTACGCTACCATTTAGTACTGACAACTGGGCAATTATTAGAGTATCCGTGCATGTGATTTTTCATTGTGTAAAGGCGTTTTACCCTATCGTTGAAAATCAGCAGGTGGCAAGGCAGTGACATTCCCTAAAACGCGGAGACCACTGTACTTACACCTAATGGAAGAAACATCTCTCGATCATAATGGAAACAACCTATTCGGAAAGGGTACCTGTTTGACCAATCAATAAACTCCTTTTTGCATATTTTCATAATTCAATTAATGTCCCTTTGCATATTTTACCCATTCACATTAAATATCTATGTCACGAATTGTACATGCATTAAGTAATATAATCGAATATCTCTTACCTGCATGTAATACACGTGTGAGTGAGTAATTTTGGTATTGAGTATAAATGTCCATTGAACAGTAACCGGTGGCAGGCCAACAACTTACCACAAAACGTGGTGACTGCAGAGTTTAATTCCCCTTTTTTTTTCGGCAAGTTTGTCAATTAAAAAGGCGTGAGGTTCAGGGATAGAAAGGATAATAGAGCAAGGGCCATCACCCCACTCCGCTGGCATTCCCAGACCACCGAAAAACCTACAGGTGGAACGCATCAGTTAAATCGCTGGCAGGGGTATGGCGCAGGGAATCTATTGACCCAACATCCGGGGATACAAACGCATATCAGCAAATCGCCCACTAGATGAACGCCCAATGCCCACAGTAATTCAATAAGCGCCTGCATTCACAACAACAACCCGCGCACGTCCATAGGGTCCAACAACACAGTATAAACATCCACACAGAGGCATGGGCAAATGAATGCGCAGGATGGGCATTGAAAACGTTGACAGAGGTATGGGCATTGAATCGCTGATGGAGGTATGATCATACGCAAACAAATTAAGGTGCAAGGAATTAACTGTTTAAAGCTAGGATAGGATGCAGGGGTCTAATAACCCATAAACCAGTGATATAATGCAGTGGAAATTGCAGCAAGGGAGAAAACAAAATGCCCACGATTGTACAAGAACGAATGAGTGGATAAGGAAAAACGAAAGCCACCGTTGACAGAAACGCAAGGTGGAAAAAGGAACGAACTGTCCACTAAAATCAAGAGAACGCCTAATAATACAAAAACGCCCCATAAAACAAATGCCCACGACAAAAATTAAAAATGCCCAACTAACATTTGCAAAATCGCCCAAGAAATAAAACGAGAAGTAAAGAGGTTCAGAAATGCTTTCAGAAGCAATTCGTTTGCGTTACCATACCTCCAATAAATAAAACGAGATGTGAAAAGTTCAGTTGGGAAGAGAACGCCCCCATAACAAGTAAAACGTAGGTCATTAACACCTTTGAAACCCAGATCATAACGCCCAATATCTACAAATCGAAAATTTCAGATCTCCAATGCGTTAACGATTAAACCCAACAAGAATTTAGAACTACGACGCAGTAATCAATTCCAACTAATTTTCTGAACGAGTGGTTAGCATGACATCAGAAACATTTTAATACAAAGCATTTATAAGCGAAATTGCCAGAAACGAGTTTTTCAGCATGACATCAGAAACATCTTAACACTAACCATTATAAACGATTTCGCTAGAATTAAAATCATACCTTAGCCACTCGCCCGCTTCGGAAGACGTCTCGCGCTCCGTTCCGTGTCTGTTCTCCTCGCCGCTCCCGCTTTCCGACCTCAGAAAGCTCACCGGTACCTCCCAGCCAAATGCTAGGGGTACTCTGCTTCCCCCTTAGCCCCCCGAGCTGCAAAGGGGCCACACAAGAGCCAGAGATAGACTAGCGTCTCAGCTCGCCTCCACGACTGAGCTACCACTCCAACATAGCTGAGATAAACCCAACTCCACACAAGAAACCCGTCAAGCCACAATTCGGCAGTGTAACGTTACGCTAACCGTTCCCCCTTTTCTTCCTTCTTTTCCCCTTCTTTTATAGAATTTGAAACCCACCTACCTTCTTAAATCATTAATTAATTAATTTTTAATGACTAACCTCAAAACATTCTCTGTCGTCCAAGTGTCGCTCATCCCTATGGTTCTCCAAAAATTAATTTCCTTTTAATTATTAAAAGACTCAATTCCCTCACTCCCCCAAAAATCGCTCCTTAGATTACTCCTTAATTTACTCCTAATTTACTCCTTAATTTACTCCTTAATTTACTCCTTAAATTCTAGTCTCTTTTATTCTATTATTTAATTCTCTCTTGTTATTTTTATTTTTGAACCCAAAAGATAAATGCGGTTTTTAATCTTTTCAATATATTTTTAAATTCCTAGCTTTTAT
>JZKD02S0914443.1:523374-545370 GCA_000966675.3 Picea glauca
ACAGGTTGGTGCATGGTTGATGCACTTGTTTATGGTACAGGTTGATTATAGGTTGAGGTACAGGTTGATGCATGGTTGATGCATGGTTCAGATTTGTTGGTACAGGTTTACAGCGGTATATCTCACAGTGATAGTGTGACAATGGTTCCATCATTCTACTTCTACTTCAGGGTGGCAGGACGGGGCAAGGACAGGTGTTTGTAGCCACCTTTCGGTTGTAGCCGGAGAACATTGGGGGTTGTAGCCTCCTTCAGGTTGTAGCTAGAAAATTGGGGAGTTGGAGCTTCCCTCAGGTTGTAGCCTGAGAAACTAGGGGGTTGGAGCCTCCTTCCAGTTGTAGCTAGAAAACAAAAGAAGTTGGTGCTTCCAATGAATGTAATTCTTCAATACATATAAGAAAAATCATTCCGTGGTTTTCTCTCGATTTGGGTTTCCACGTAAAACACTGGTGTACTTTGTATGTGTGTGATTGTTTATTTCTTACTGTTCATTATTGGATAATAATTCTACATTGATATAACATTTGAAGAAAAAAGATTATAATTATGTTATTACTGATTCACCCCACCTCTCAGTAATCCAACAGGTGCCATGTTAGACTTCTTATTACCAACAGGAAACAGGATATGCGGGGAGAAAGATTCCATGCCACGATAAAAAAAGACAAAATGGGTCTGTCTCACTCATTCCTTTAGCCTCACCTACAACCTTAAAAATCAGAGTTTTTTTCAAAGAGACCAGTTCTTTTTTTTCAGATTCTTCACTTGTCTCCACAAGACCACATTTCCTTTCGGTTTTTCTTGAGCACTGGCAAGAGTTACACGAGCGTTATCCATGGTTGGTCTCCATTCCTTGAAATGCTTTGCGATTCTTTATTCTGACACCCTATGTTCCTCTCGGAGCTGGATAATTATGTCTTGTGCCTCCTTGAAATATATTTTGAGACAATTTTCATTTCCTTCTCAACTTTGCGATGCTGGCACTTGAATATTCCTTTCTACCAGTTGTCTTCTTAATTCTCTATTTTCTTGATACAGTTCGGTGATAGTGAGTTGCGCTTGCTTCAACTACTACAATGACTCCTGATCATTAAGGTTTTCATCACCTGACTTCCTCCACGTTTCACCAATTCTCAATCTTGGACCTTCATCAGACTTTAGCCGAACGATGTGCATGAGTAATCTCTCGACAATAGACTGGATGTGTGGTTCACTAGAAGCTTGGATCTCCTCTGGCTTCTTAATCAACCTTGGCTTGCCTCTTTTCTGGGGTGCTGGCTGGTGGGATGACAAGTCTTCTATTACCCTTTCATTTCCCCTTGACATCTTTCCTTCTTGTCCCTACACTATGGAATGTTACTTCCCTCGTATATAGAGGAATGTCTCCCTTGGGGTCTCTGGGGATGTCAGCCGAAATAAAAAATGAATCATAGTGTTTTTTCAAACCTCTCAATTCTTCGACCACCAACAACTTGATTAACAAAAAATGGGATAAATTGTTCCCGGGTTGGTCAGCGTCAGCCTGGACCCTGTCTGCCATCTTTTCCAAGCTTTAATGCAAGAAGAACGATAGACTCAAAGGTTTTTTCCCTGTGAAGTGCATCAACAACTTGATGTGATATGGGTACACTCTATCAAACCTTCCTTCACAGGTGAAATATCTTTTGATCACCTTTAGGAGTTTTTGGAAAGGCTCCCGGAGGTATTGGCTTGGAATTCCGGCTCCAATTTTCCCATTTAGGAAGTTGGGCTTGATAAAGTCTTCATAGCATAAAATTTTTAAAGGCATGCCTTTAAACTATTTTTCACCATGCAGAGGGATCTCTGTCGCAGCTGAGAAAGTTTCCTCTGTCACTCGGAAGGTGATTCTCACAATGGTCACGCAGAACCCAGTAAAATTGAGGGAAAACTACTCAGCTATCTTCACATTGCACCCTTTGATATTTTCGCAAAAAAACATACATCCGACCTGTTTAAAAGATGCACTGATTTATGGATCTCTGTTTATTAACTCTAGGTATTGAGGTTCAGACCTCTTGGCCTGACCAATTCTCGCCTTCTTTCTTATGATTTGGGACGTTGTCGTGATGCCAGTATATATTTTCCTCACATGCATGGTAATGAAGGGTAACACCCTCTCTACGTGGCAACCAAGAATGATGATATTCACAGAGACTGTAAAAAATGTAGTCACAAAACTTTTCATGGCATGCAAAATCATCCCTAGGAGTCCACAACACGGCAGTAAGGCACGATGGAAAATTTCAGTGCAGTGGGGGAACTCAAAATGGTGGAAAATAGCGATAGGAAGCTTGTTGCAGTAGGAAATCATTATGGAAAATTCTGGCGCAATAGAAAAGTACTGGGAGACTTTTCACGAGATAGATACTTTAGGTGCAGTGATAAATTTAGCGTGACAGGAGGAAACTCCAAAGAAGAAAGGCTAACTGCGAGAAGAAATATCGTCCAACACGCTAGTTTGTAACAAACTCCAATAGACTTTAAACAATGACTGAAAATGATTAAGGAGATGCAATGACTTGAATAAACAAACTTACAATATGAACGATGACAATCATATTTCACACAGTGAAGGGCTCTAGGGCTTGTAGAAAAAATGATAGACAACACACAAATCTGGAAAGTAAAGGAGAGGTAAGCAGGGTGACTAGTATTTATACTTGAACAAGTAAGGAATGGAATCATGGAAAAGGACGATAAATCCATGGTGAGGAGAAGTTTGGAAGTAGGTTGAAGATTTGCGCAGTAAACTCGTGCGATGGGAACACTTTGATGTGTGGAAAGTACAAATGATAAGAGTGACAGAGTATACATGATAGGAGCAATGTGATTTTTTACTTTTCTGACTTCATAATTAGGTGATGATGTTCGTTATATCTATCGACGTGACCTTTATCCCAATAACTTGCCTCGATCTATGGCACGTAAATTTCCCTTCTCTGACATGACTCAATCTTTCGAGAAAGGGCCATACCCACATCTTGCTGATTTCTACCCATTCGTTATTCGATTCCTAACCTCACACGCTTTGAAACACGAACTATGACTCATCTAGGAATAACTCTAACTGTGAAAATTATGGTGCTAACATGGGGCATAGGTGGAAGCTAGAGAGGTTCCACATCAAGTTATAGTTCCATGTATAGATCTCCTAGTTTACCCTCACCAATAGCTAAGATAAAAGAGGGAGTTTAGTTTTTTTATGAAGACCCCTAAGATGGCCCATCACCAGTAGAGGAAGAGGCAGGAGATCCTGAGGCAGATTCACTTGGAAAGCTAAAGTCAGTACCTTCTATTACTAAACTAAGTCCAAACAAAATGCTATGTATGTTGAGGTTTCAAGGTGACCATACCTACTGCTACGACTACCCACACACGACTCTCTCGGAGTTCAGATTCACTTTCCTCTCCTAATTTGGGGTAACCTCCCTCTTTCAAACTTTGAGCGATGGTTCCACTGCTGGGAAAAGGGTCGTTGGGTTCCTTGTGATGGGAGAAAGAGGCAAGTTTATTACGTGCTATGGACCTTAGTAGACCCTATTCATCTAGTGCATTCTCTGGACCATATTGATCCTAGATCAATCATTGGGCTTGGATTTTTCCATATTTATTCCACAATACTAGAACAAATAAATAGGAAAGGAAATCCTGTCACCTTATAAAATAAGGGAGTGTTTGGTAGGGTATGCGCTCAATTCCTTAAATATACCTATATATATAAGATACTAAAAATTCCATGTTGAATAGGTAATATCCTTAGCACCCCCATATCCAGACTAAACAACCTGAATCCATGGGGTTGGTTCGTTTGGTTGGGCTAGCTAGATTTCAAAACTTTCCCTCATTTGGTGTTTTTCCTTTCTCGAGCCCCAAACATCAATTGGGATGGGCTTATTGGTCAAAGCTCAAATCTCGCCAAGGTGTCTTCGGGGGAGCCCGTGATGAGAAAAAAACACCATGACCTGGATGATGATGATCTATTCGACATTCCATTATTATGGGCAAGCACGAGGGCAAGCTAATTACGGAGATGGAATCAGAGCTAGCTGATCTTCTACTGGATTTGTTTCAGAGAACTGGGGAAGTTCAAAACCCAGATGAGTTGGATGTTTGGGTTTTATTCTGAGTTGTCGAACGAATGGTAGAGGATATCCCAACCATGCAGGACCAGCTCCATCGGGTAAAGAACAACTTGTCCCGGTTGGGCCAGGACAACCCCTATTTTTCCCTATAGCTCTCGATAACGGAAAAGGGATTTCAAGCAAAGAATGAAAGCTCTAGGATTTCAAGCAAAGGATGAAATCTCTTCTCTGACCTAAGAATATTAAGGTTTTAGTAACTTAACTTCGTAAAAGGTTTTTCAGTTACCCCTCTTAAGCTTTGTTATGTCGCTACCTACCTGATTGGATGGACGGAATCACTTGAAATGTATTCAATCGACTATTTTCCCACAGAACAATACTAGTTCGAGACCTCAGTGGAATATTATATCAACGAACCATGCCAACAAAAGGTTTGATATATAGAAAATTGCATTTCATAAGCTTATTCGAATTAATTCACGGACCCACCCGACTTTCTCTTCTCAGAATGGAATCTAAATAGGCTTTGCTCCTCGCTCTAGCCTATTATGTTGCCAGCTGGCCTTCTTACATGGATGGAAGAGAAGGTTATTACTCTCAACATGGTGTGAATCTTATTTATTAATGTTCTAAATAGGCTTTGCTCCTCGCTCTAGCCTATTATGTTGCCACCTGGCCTTCTTACATGGACAAAAGAGAAGGTTATTACTGTGAACATGGTGTGAATCTTATTTATTAAGGTTTTAAATTATTGCTCGTTGTTTCACCAAATTGATCAATGAAGATCAGATCAAGGCATTGGAGGAGGGAGCTATTTATCCTCCTCGCAGTAGGGACAATGGGAGCAATGATGGACTAATGGAAGATAGGGGAACTAGCGACCTTTCTTTCTTATCTCGTATGTCCCTCTCACCCCTATTTTCTCTAATCAAAAGAAAGATAGGGTGCCAATGCACATCTCTATCTGCAATGCTCATTATATTGTCTAGATAGCGGACACTGAGAGAATGACCCCATTTATCAATGAAACATCGCTACTGAATTGAATATTTTCATAGGTTGTTCTCATTGAAACAAACCTTGAGTAATTAATTAACAACGAGATCACCCATATGGAAGGCGTAAAATCCCTGATTGAACAACCACCCCATTATTCTTTCTGGTACAGTAGGCATAGCTAGAAAACTGGGATCTAGCGGGTGGGTGGAAGGATGCATATCGAAGTGTAAATTCTACTATAGGAGGGAGGTATTCTCCATACAGATCAATGAATAAGATAACGATGACAAGGATGGGTGGGCTGACCTCTTTACTCTGGAAGGGATAACTTGGGTCCTCGATACATACATCGATCAATACGTATATTGATAAGCCATCAATATGTATATTGCTCGGTGTGTATATTGGTTGGTACGTATTTTGATGGAACAATCTATTTATCATCTCATTTGTGTGTGGGTGACTATCGATCTATCATCTCATTCATGCATGGTCTTCAAGGTCAAAACTAGAATATGAAACATCCTTTGCTCCAGATAAACTCATGCTCTTACTACCGATCCCACCCATATATATCTATCCCTAGTAATAACATCAATGGGAGGAAGGATATCTAAGTGAATATGGAATTGGAAAAAGGGACCTTCTAGCTCTTATTGATGTTAAACGTTCTAGCTGTGCTTGCCAAAGTAGGTCTGGGCCAGCCACCATACCTACCGATCGAATATAGCTGACTATTCGGAAAGAGGATGCGTAGAGAATTGTTTTTGATCTGCAAATGGTTTGGATTTGGAAAATGGTCCGGACTTGGCACACACAGTCTTCTTCTTACCTTCCTTTCACTGGTCTGCATGCCTAGCTTCCTTAGCATGCATCCTTCTGGGGAAGACAAACCAGCATAGGTAGGTAGGGAAGGGAACGACAATCAATATACTAGTAAAGAAATTAAAGAGAGTAAGGCCAATCAATTAATTAGTCAATATATCCCAATCCAATACCTTAATCCCCAATCCATCTAACTGAATAATCGATTAATCAATCACTCAGATAAGAATCAACTGTTAAATAATGCCCCTCACCAATCCTATATTGGGAATAGGGTGAACAAACCACGTGAATTCTTACATAGGTATATCAGTGGTACCCTTTCAAAAAAAGGGTGTTAGTAACTCCTCACCTGTAAAGGTTTTCCTCTGTCTTCTCTCGGGTCATGGTTCAAGTGGAGTAAAGTAAATGGTAGCTCTAGTTGAGTAGAGAGTATTTGATGCTTCTTTAAGAGCTCTGCATTCAATCTTGGAACTACTTCTATTAATTTATATTAGTATTAGCAATTGATAGGAGCTTTGAAGAATGCAAACCTATATCCCACAACCCACCTTATATAGACAAAGTTCTTTGCTAGGAAATGGCCGAATTGAACTGAATAAATATATACTAGCTGACGCGGGGTTGCAGACCGAAACTAAGAAATAATTATGCACTCGAGAAGAGATTAAATTAATCTTCTATGCGATATTATTCTTTTTTAGCCCCAACAACAACAAAACAAATTTTATTTCCATAATAGTCAAAGAGGCTCATTTCAAATATGAATCAACTCACTCCAAACTCATTTCAAGCTCCAAGATGCTCCTAATAGACTCACTTCAAACTCATTCTAAGTTCTAAGCTACTCTTAAGCTTAAAAAGTGAAACCACAACTAGTATTAATTGAAGGTGAGTCATTTGTTTTTTAGTATTGTGTGTGGGGGTGGGGCGGAGAGGCTGGCACCAACCAAGTTGGGAATGGTGGAGTATGGGATAAGTCTCCTCGAACATGGATGCGGTTTTGATGGTGATCGTTAGGTGCGGTGGATTCCCGAAACCCTTTCATAAGATAATACAAAAAAGCGGGTGATAATGCCCAAGTGTTGTCTTTGAAAATCAAAAGCGTTTTTTCCTAATTGCTTTCTAAAAATGTCTGCGAGTTGATCTCGTGAGCCACAAAATTTAAGTGTGATGTCACCTTTATTGAATATCTCGCATATGAAGTGAATGGGAGTGTCAATGTGCTTTCTTTTCTTATGAAAAACATGATTGTTGGATAAATAAATTGTTGAAGTGTTGTCACAGAAGATAGGAGTTAGCTCCTTTTCTGTATGTGACATATCAATCAATAGTATTCCCATCCACACAGCTTGACAAAAAGTTGAGGTAGCAATGACATACTCTACCTTTGTAGAAGATATTGAGATAATGTGCTCCTTCTTTTATGTCTAATAAATCAAGTTTGTGCCCAGGTGAAAAACATATCCTAAGGTGCTTTTCTGGTCATCTAGGCTTCCTGCAAAATCATTGTTAGTGTAACCAGAAATATGAATATCTTCAGACTGAGTGTACCATAAACAAACATTGAGAGTGCCAACAACATATCTCATAATCCTTTTTTCCATCTTCTAGTGAGAATCTTTGGGAGATTCCATGAACCTAGAAACAAAGCTGGTTGCATACATAATATCAGGCCTAGTTGCTGTAAGATACAACAATTTGCCTACTAGAATTTTGTACAAGATAGAATCCACTGTAGGGTCCGCATATTGCTTGCTCAATTTTGTGCCTAGAGGTATAGGATTTTCTACTGGATTGTAGTCCTCCATGAAAAATATTTTGATGATGTCTACTGCATACTTTTGCTAACAGACAAAAATCCCTTTGGTTGATTGGTCAACCTCAATCCCCAAAAAATATTTTATTATGCCGAGATCTGTCATCTAAAAATAATATTGCATGGCATGTTTAAAATTGGTTAACTCAAGATTTCCAGTATATATCATGTCATCAACATATAAACATACAATCAAAATTTTACCTTCCTGATTAGTTTTGGTGTATAGAGTTGGCTCATTTTTGCTTTTGCTAAAACCACTCTTGATTAGGTAAGTGTCAATTCTATTGTACCAAGATATTGGAGCTTGATTTAAGCCATACAAGGCTTTCTTCAACCGATACACTTCGGTGATTGCAGTTATTTCACACTCCTTGGACCTTCGAAGTGCTCTAGCTCCGAAGTGTGGATCGCGTGACACTTGTCCCTTCTGGCTCCAATGGTCTAGATCTACTTTACCCCTTCAGGACTTTGATAAATTCCTTCTGCTATTCCTCCTGAACAACAGACCAACGAAGCATTGATTGGATGCCATGTGTCCTCCAATCCGACAGACAAGATTCATTTCGGGTTTCGGAACTTCAGAAGATTTTGACTCCTCTACAACCTTTGCACGAAATCGTCGAATACATGAAGTCCGAAGAACTTTGGTAGTTAAACACTATGCACCTTTTCTTGATCTGACGATTGTTCTTGCTCTCGCACAGATCTAACAGTTGAAAACCGTTTGCTTCTTTAGAGTGCTCCTCGTCTTTTCTGATCTTGATTTAATGGCCCAAATGTGTTCCCGCGATCGATCTTATTGCTGGTGTAGCTTATCCTTTGCTGCTTCTGCAGCTTCCTCCTGAAGAAGGGATTCCACAAATCTTTAAATGCTTTGTCCTTTTGCAGGGATGCTTCCTCGCGCTTTACTATCTCCAAGGATCTTTTTAGCAGACTGCTCTCCAATCTCTTTGAAGAGTCTTACCTTCAACGCTCTCGTCTGCAAGACAATGTATTCTCTGTTCTCTTCTTCTTAGGATCGGCCTGCTCTCCAGGCGTGAAGAGGCTTACATCCTACGCTCCGATACCATGAAAAAATAATAAGTAAATAAGATAATACAGAGAAGGAAGATTGGGAACAAGAATGTGTAGAGTGTGTTTGTATTAGATGAAAGGATGGACCTTATAGGTGAGAAACATTACCACTGAATCAAAAAGAAAAAAAAGAAATCCTAATGACCAATACAACTGGTGGTGTACAATCACATACTATTGAGGTTACAATTATAACTAACAAAATGATCCCTCTGCGACTAAATTAATAATCGTTCAAGACTACTCCTGCTAACACTACGGATATTGATCCTAGGAGGATTGATAACCATTGATCCCGCCCTCTTCATCTACTATTAATAAGAACTTTCCGCCAAGACAACTTCCTATTACCTAAAGACGTGATATGTTAGTTCTAAGTAAATAGTCAATTTGGGTGGGCCTTTTCAGTCATTGATTTATTGAAAACTCGGTCTATAGGCATGGGAGAAAGCTTAATCTTAAAATTCCACCTCTTGACCTGCACCGATTCCCACCGATTGTAAACACCGACAAATAGCACGCACTCATTAATGTGGGTTGGCTCCAAGAGAAAGATGATACCATAGAATTATGCTTTTTCGTTTCACTTTTGATTTGAACCCTTCAAGTGCAAATCGATTTCTGTTAGATGCAAATATATGCCAATACTCCTTTCAAATACTTCTTTAGATGAACTAGTTGTCCTACTAGTCTAGTGTCGGTTTCTGAGAGAAATGAGGTTCGATATTGCTACAATAGCTCCATGGTCGATAAAGGAAAAGGGATTTCAAGCAAAGCCTAAAAGCTCCGGGATTTCAAGCAAAGCCTGAATGCTCTGCTCTAACCTAAGAATATTAAGGCTTTAGTAACTTAACTTCATAAAAGTTTTTTCACTTACCCCTCTTGAGCCTTGTTATGTCGCTACCTTGATTGGATTCACTTGAAATGTATTCAATCAACCATTTTCCCACAAAACAATACTAGTTCTAGACCTCAATGGAATATTATGTCAACGAACCATGCCAACAACAGGTTTGATATATAGAAAATCACATTTCATAATTTTTTTCTAATTAATTCACGGACCCACCCGACTTGCTGTTCCGGGAATGGAATCTAAATAGGCTTCGCTCCTCGTTCTAGCCTATTATGCTTCCACCTGGCCTTCTTACATGGACGGAAGAGAAGGTTATTACTTTGAACGTGGTGTGAATCTTATTTATTAAGGTTTTAAATTACTGCTGGTTGTTCCACCAGATTGATCAGTGAAGATTAGATCTAGGCATTGAAGGAGGGAGGAGGGAGCCAGTCGAGGGACAATGGGAGCAATGATGGACTAATGGCAACTAGGGGAACTAGCGACCATTCGTGCTTATCTCATATGTCCCTCTCACCCCTAGTTTCTCTGATCAAAATAAACACAGGGCGCCAGTGCACGTCCCTATATGCAATGCTCAATATATCGTCGAGATAGCGGACACTGAGAGAATGACCCCATTTATGAAACATCGCTACTGATTGAATATTTTCATAGGTTCTTCTCATTCAAACAAAACTTGAGTAAGTAATTAACAACGAGAGCTCCCAGATGGAAGGCGTAAACTCCCTGATGGAACGACCAACCGATTATTCTGTCTGGTAGAGTAGGCATAGCTAGAAAACTGGGAACTAGTGGGTGGGTGAAAGGATGCGTATCGAAGCATAACTTCTACTGTATGAGGGAGGTATTGTCCATACAGATCAACGAATAACATAACAACGACAAGGATGGGCAGGCCGACCTCTCTACTCCGGAAGGGATAACCCGCGTCCTCGGTACATACATCGATCGATACGTATATCGATAAGCCATCGATATGTATATTGATCGGTACGTATATCGGTCGGTACGTATTTTGATGACACCATCCATTTATCGTCTCATTCGTGCTTGGGTGGCTATCGATCTATCGTCTTATTCATGCGTGGGCTTTAAGGTCAAACTATAATATGAAACATTCATGCGTGGGCTTTAAGGTCAAAACTATAATAAGAAACTGGTGCTCTTACTACCGATCTCACCCATATAGATCTATCCCTAGTAATAACATCAATGGGAGGAAGGATCTCTAAGTGAATATGGAACTGGGAAAAGGGACCTTCTAGCTCTTATTGTTGTCAGACCTTCTAGCTCTGCCTGCCCAAGTGGGTCTGGGCCAGCCACCCCACCTACAGACCGAAGATAACCGACAGTTCGGAAAGAGGATGCGTAGATAATATTTTCTGATCTGCCGATGGTTTGGATTTGGAAATTGGTCCGGACTTGGCTTGCACAGTCTTCTTCTTACCTTCCTTTCACCGGCCTCTCTGCCTAGCTTTCTTTGCATGCATCCTTCCGGGGCATCCCAGATAGCATAGGTAGGAAGGGAAGGGAACAACAATCAATATACTAGTAAAGAAATTAAAGAGAGTAAGGCCAATGAATTAATTAGTCAATAGATCCCAATCCAATACCTTAATCCCGAGTTCATCTAACTGAATAATATATTAATCGATCACTCGGATCGACTATTAGATGATCAATAAGAATCAACTGTTAAATGACGCTCCTCACCAATCCTATATTGGGAACGGGGTGAACAAACCACACGAATTCTTACATAGGTATAGCAGTTGTACCCTTGCGAAAAAGAAGGTGTTAGTAACTCATCACCCGTGAACGTCTGCCTCTGTCTTCTCTCGGGTCATGGTTCAAGTGGAGTAAAGTAAATGATAGCTCTAGGCGAGTAGAGAGGATTTGATGCTTCTTCAAGAGCTCTGCATTGAGGCTTGGAACTACTTCTATTAGTATTAGCAATTGATAGGAGCTTTGGAGAATGGGAAACTATATCTCACAACCCACCTTATATAGACAAAGTGCTTTTCTAGGAAATGGCCAAACTGAACTGAATAGATAGATACTCCCTTACGTGGGGCTGGGGGACCGAAACTAAGAAAGAGTTCTGCGCTGGGGCTGGGGGACCGAAACTAAGAAAGAGTTCTGCGCCCAGGAAGAGATTAAAGTAATCTGCTCTATATATGAGATATTATGCTTTTTTAACCCCAACAACAACAAAACAAATTTCATTTCCATAATAGTCAAAGGGGATCATTTCAAATATGAATCGACTCACTCCAAACTCATTTCAAGCTCCAAGATGCTCCTAATAGACTCACTTCAAACTCATTCTAAGTTCTTAGAAGCCACAACAGAAATTAATTGAAGGTGAGTCATTTGTTTCTTAGTATTGTGTGGGGGGGAGGCTGGCACCAACCAAGTTGGGAATGGTGGGGTATGGGATAAGTGCTCCCCGAACATGGATGCGGTTCCGATGGTGATCGTTGGTTTCAGCGGATGCCCGAAACACTTTCATTAGTAAATTGGAGTGCGGATGTTGATGGGCTGGATCGAAGGTGGAGTGAATTGAATATCCCTCCATCTAAGGTTGGTTCGTAGGGGGGCAGCGGTATACCGACCGAAATCTCATTCATAGCTCTGCTTTTGGCTCTCGATCTGGTTAAGATGTTGGCTTTGCTACTATTGGTTCCGCTGTTGCCGGATCGATTTCTGGATCTACTGCATAACCAACTGGTTCATTTGGATCGACTGGACCAAAATAAGCTAGTGCTACCTTAGCTTCGTTTTCCTTAAGTGCTTCTTCAAGAACCACTTTCAAATCCCACCCCTATCGACTCATCCAATATCCCTATTGAGGGTCTCCCTATTGATTGGATGCATGTTGGTCGTAACAACGTTGCCGCCACCGCTTATCTATTCCCCACATAGGTTTCCCCGCATCAGAACTCCCATCCATCTCTTTCCGGTTAGGGAGGTGGTGGGAGGAACGAAACTGCTCTTCATGTTGCTAGGATTTACCGAGACTTTTCGTGTTGCTAGGACCGCAGCGAACCATCGACTGAACCCTAGCTATAAATAGGCCGCTGAGGAGAGTTCTAGTTATGGAACCAGAAATGAATGGCCCCTGAGAGGAGTTGCTTCTTTCGTTCGATTAGTATAGTAAGGGGGTGAGGTAAGCTTCGCGCAAGAGCACTAACAACTGACAACTGCTTAAGAAGTTTAATCAGTGGATTCGACATTTCAACAACTGAATCAAAAGAGAATAGAATACTTGGTTTAGCGAGGTATCATTACTTTAGGTGGTTATTGTGGAGGTGGCGAAAGAGAGGGTTTGGTAGGCGAATGCGGAGAAGAAATCTTTCCTTCCCAGTTAATAACCAATGCAGGGTATCTTTCGCGGGGTATCATTCCTTTTTAAAGCCCAAGACAGAGGTTTGAAACTGAATTGGCAACTCTGACTGCCTACGATGTACCCAATTCGTTTCGTTCGTTTAAAATATTTACCGAGCAAGAGGGCCACTACGCACCGCTAAAGGCCAGTTTGGCATCGCGCCTTCTTTATATGATCGATTGACTGACCAGCGTGAAGTTGAATTGGATCTTTAACGAGCTACGACCCTGCCTACGTGGAATCAACTTGAAATTAGTTAGTTTCCTATAGTTCTAGTTCCTCTCGGTGCATCGCTTTAAGATTCAAGCGCCCATAGGCCGAAGGCGCCTGAATGGAATCAACATAAAAATGTCCTTCCATCTCGGACTCTTTCAACGACTGATTAAAATAGCAGAAGGTCAAGCTTGGATGGACCATGTCTCCCAATCTCCTTCCTCCCATTCCATCCGAATGAATTGCTTAATATGTCTCGCTCTCCCGAGAAATAGAAAGAGAAGGAAGATTCAACGTGCTCCTCCATCCATGTTCAATAGTTTGGGTAAGATCCGCATTCCACAGTATAACCTATGTTCACTTTCAGTTAAAACTGAAATTGCCAACATATTCTGGGGTAGGTGGGGGCCGAGGCCCAAGCAACTGAGTGAGATTTATCCACTTGCATAGAACATACAGTTTGAAGTGAGGCGATCACCGGAGGGCAACCGAGAGATTTATTCCCAATAAGGAAGGAGATGGGCCCGTATTCTTCAGGTTGAGAATCAAGTCGTGCGTGGCCTCTCAAGCAAAAAGTATCCAAAAACCCGCAAGCGCTGCGGGCTACCCGTGAGGGCGATCTCTATATGAGATACTATAAAAGCTAAAGAGAGTGTCGAGAGAAATGGGCCAGAAACCTATATAATATAAGTTGTGACTAATTTCCCCATCAATCTAAGGCTATACACTACGTCTTCCTAGCTAAATTAAGGCTATAAGTTACTACTTTTCTAAGCTAAAGTAGTAAGAAAATGCCTACCTAGTTCTTCCTATAAGCCAATTCCTACCTAGTTCCTCGCCTACCTAGTTCCTCATAGTGCAATGCCTACCTAGTTCTTCCCATAAGACAATGCCTACCTAGGTGTCATTTTCTTCGGGATGTGGAATGGGGAGGAATGCAACTTTACCCTCGATACGAGTGAGTTTATCCTTGTGAGAGATCTCTTCGACCGGCTCATCAATTCTATGGGTCCGTCATATATGATTCATATTACGGAGCTTGCAACATGATGGGCTGTAATGAAGCTACCTCTTTTAGGGAACTTTGTTTGTGGGTCAAGTAGGTTACTTGTAGGATTTAAATCAATACATTGATAATATAAGATATCTAATTTATATGTGTAACCTTTCCATTTGCACAATGTATCATTTGAGGTTGTTGAGAAATAAAGCTACCTATGGTTTTAGCCATGGTATGTTCTTCATAGCTCCCATGGCACTCATCATAAATCTGCAATCCAATTTTTTGGAGATGATCGATTAGCATCAGACTAATTCAAATACCTCGAACACCTGACAGACACCCAGGATTGGAACGGGTGAACAAACATATCAACACCTAGGAATTGGCTTCGGGTCTACATTAAGGATAAACTGAACCTCCAAGGAGCATGTGGCAGAATATGGCCAGGGAAGGGTTCAATTGGGAATTTCAGGGATTTTGAAATCAAATCTGTTACGAAGTTATGTCATCTTCCTTGGAAAAACTAATATCTTGGGGGGTAACAAAAAAAGGGGATAGGAGTAGGGAGTAGGATAAGGGGATAAGAGACGAGAGTAAGAGGAAGGGATAGGAGAAAGGGATAGGAGAAATGAGTAGGAGACAAGGATATGAGTAGGGAGTACTTGTGCAAGGGGAGGGGGAGAATTTCTTTCCCTAGAATGCCTTCTTGGGGCTTGCCTCACGCTGGTAGACCGACCACCCTACTATAGATAGTGAGTATAGATAGTGAGTTACTTTCCGCTCCAGTCATAAATATTCCTTCTACTTGTGTACCAGTTTCATTATCTCTTTCCCCGGACCGAACCAATCATATTGATATGCTTTCGTTTAGGGTGGCCCCCCTAAAAAATATTCCTGTAAACCCTGCTCATTCTTACTAAGAAAGTTGTCCCTGAACATTAATTAATAATCATTCAAGTATTAATTAATCAATGTGATTTCGAAAAAGTGTGATTCATTCAATGTTTTCTAGAGAGGTGGGAATAAGAGAAGCATGCCTACATAAGGTTTCCCGCCATACTGTATATAGACGGAAAACATATATGGATAATAGGTGAGTGCTTGTTGGATGGCATCACTAACTAACATACGAGCTTGTTCATCTCACACATACATAGATATTTGAGTATGGGCTAAATGAGGGATGTTGGTTGAGTAATGAGAGAGATTGACTGGGGTTCTTCTTCTTATTTATTATTTTGGCGATATTGCTTTTCCCTTCTCATGAAGATAACATCCATCGTATACATGTAGGGGCTAATAAACATTGCACTGCAAACATCAAGAGGTCCTACATTGAATTCTATTTCATAAATATAATATGCACTTATAACAAATCTAAGCTTACACTACTTGGTAACTTTTCACTCTATATCCCTATTCACCCAACCCAAAGAGCATTGATGAATGTGATCATACATATCTAAACCAAGCCTACTTACAAGGTCCTCTACAATGCGGTTGGCCTGTAAACCAGAATCAAAAGGAGAATATACCTTGAATTTCAATCGCCTGGGTGGTCCTGTCATTATCCCTTTTAGAATTTCAATCGCGTGGGTGGACTTGTCATTATCCCTTTTGGCCTGAGCCATGACCTAGCTTTCATCATCTAATACATTGGATGCTACATCTCTTTTAATTGAAAGTATCTAGTTTGTCTAGTGTAGGTGTATTTAGGGTCATCCACCAAGTACTACACCTCTCTAACGATGTTTGCGTCTCAAGTTAGGTGTCACTAGCACCTGACAACTTCCTCAATTCCCACTGCATGATTTTTATCTTACTTTTTTCTCAAGTAATGACACCACATCTTGGCCATCCAAGTTTCTCGAGCTTCCCTTGATCTAGTAGCCAAGCCTCTCGATGAATATGGTTCTAATTGTTTACCTCAAATAAAAAGAAAGTGGCCAATGTTACTTTGACCTAGTTGCAGAGGGGAACCCTTGGTTGGTGGAGCATATCCCTCCTTACCTTTCATTGACCAAGTAGTGCCCATGCCCAAAATCATATAGGATGGGAGGGAAGGCCCTTATCACTAAATCTTTTCGAATTCTCATCAGTAATATGCTCGTGGAGGAAATAGTGAAGACTCTTCTTATTTGTTGGAATTTGTTGCTTGAAACGAGGCCTCTAGCTCAACTTTGGCTCGTAGGCTCTATAAGAGGCCTTGGCTTCAATCTTCTAGTCCAGAAGGTGCTAAAGGTGGCCTTGGATATCTTGTCCATCCATACTGGTGTCATCTCAGCTTCCGGTAGTTAATGTGCTTATGACAACCTTGTTCCTATGCACCATGAATGCCACATATTTGGCAATGGATGACAACGTTGTTTCTTTGCACCATGAATTTTGCATAGAGTCATGGTGCAACAATCACACTTCCTAAGACCCTTCGAGGGTCTTTTACCTTAGTTTGGAACCAACAATGATGAGTCTTAAGGACTCTATTAAAAAAAAAACTAGTTGTGAAAGGAATTTTAAAACCAGGGTATAACCGAGATTCCCATCTCTGCTTGTTTCAAAATATTGGTTGCGCTTCTAGTATGTCTAGCATTCAAGTAACTGCACCAAATCCACATAGAACTGAGATTACAATTCCACATAGGACTGATATTACAAACAAAATCCATTGATGAGGGGTGGACCATAATGAAACATTTTCAGAAGGATGTTCAGGGTACTGATTCTAAGACTTAGAGAAAATCATAGGGATAGAACGAGGTGTCATGCACATCATTGTCATAGTCATGAAACCTACATGTAAACTAGTTTCATGTGAACAAGTCGTTGGTTGAAAGGTAAGCACGCCCAGTCGATGTAGCTAGCATTTGTCAGATAATTAAATACTGCATTTGTCAGATGATTAAATGGTAGACACATCCACTGGATTTCTTTTCAAGAAGAATATGTGGAAGGTATTTTACTCTTTCCATTTGATATTCAAGTTATCATGAAAAAAATTGTTTTCCATTTCACTGAACTTTCCTCTATTAATATTTTCAATAAGAATATGTGGATGTTTCTCCCTGTTTCAATTTATATTTAATGCATTGTCTTTTTTATTTATTTTCACATTTATAATCTACTTTTATCTATATAATATATCATTTAAATTGGTTTTTGGTTAAATAAAATTAAATTTTTTATAATATATATATATATATATATATATATCTTTTAAATTGTTTGTTGGTTAAATAAAATTAAAAATTTCATAAAACAAAAATTTTGTATATTTAACTTTATTTTTATATTCTTACTTGTATTGTTATTCAGATCAATAACTGATCTAGGTGGATATCGATGTCCACCCATCTTTTTCAACTCGCTCAAAACAATTTTCTGGTAATTTTGGCAATTTACTATTTTTAACAGTTTTTAACTTTCGGGGCCATTTTGAGGGCCTAAATGAAGGTTTTTTGGGATCTAGCTTCTCAATAATTGCCAAATGATTTTATTGATCCCCCAAAATGAATTGCCTCGACAATACCTTTCCAACAGGCTATCATGCGCCTAAAACAAAGATCGTATGCAAAAGTTACGACCCCGAGAAGTTGATGTACTAACTTACCCAAACGGGGTCCACATGAATTTTGGCGCTTCATCTCCTAGGGTTAGTTTTTTGGATATATAGGGTTTTTTACATTCCTATTTATTTAAAAAATTCCTTGAGAGCCTCATTGCAATCATATTCTTGCGAATGAGCTCATCCGTCACATCTCTTCTCAGAGATAAGCCACCACCATTCCAACAAGCTTGTTTTTTGCTGCATTTTACAGTTTCAACTTATTTCCTTATTGAATAGAAAAATAATTTGACTGTATCTTTGTTATTCTTTGTTAATCATCTTTTAATAATTTGTATTCATTTCATTTTTCTCATAAAATCCGGATCAGTGGTATCAGAGCGATCTGCTCCTGGTCATCTTAATGCATTTCCCCAACGAGGTCAGGGTACAGAGAATTGGGTCTTGAGCTTGTTTCTATTGAGGACAAAAGATCTAGCACACCCAAATGAACTCTCATGGCAGGAGAAAATAAATATGATAGGACATGAGATACTTTCAAAATTTTTCTTGAGGAATCCCTCACGCAATAGAGGAACAAGATGATGGATAGTTTCGTGCAAATCATTCGAAGAATACAAATAGATGACACATATTCCTTGAGTGGAGGCACTGCCCCATTCAAGATACAAATCAACTTCAATATTCCTATATTTGAAGGTGAGATAGACACAGATTCTAGAGACAAGTGGTTGAATCTACTACACGGGTATTTTTTTGTTCATAACTTTTCGAATAGAGAAAATATTACTTTTGCACTCCTCAAAGTCATTTCGCATGTCAAATATTGGTGGGAAAATTTCTGTGAGAAAACGAAAATAGAGGAACCCTAATTATTTATAGTCTCAACCACCTGGGAATTCTTCAGGAATGCTATTCAGGAACAATACTAACCTGTCATAAGTTATGATGACTTGTATACCGAATGGACCACACTGTGGAAAGAAAGAGACCAAGTAGTGCCATAGTTCACAAATATCTTCCATACCTTGTGCACCAAGCAGGGTATCAAAGATTCAGAGTGACATATGGTGCTCAAGTATCCTGGTGCTCTGCATAGATACATCCAGTCCGAAATGGAATTTCTTGACATCTCCTCCTTGGGCGTGGCCTACTGATATATCATCAAAATCAAGCAGAATCTCAAACAAAAGACGTGACAATTTGGGTCTGGGAACCTCTCTTAGAAAAATCCAAGAAGGGGCAGCCCCAACCCACAATACAAAGGAAAGAGAAAACATGGACAGTATCAGGACAACCAGTCCAAGCCTCAAGAAAATAAGGACATAGGAAAGACAAAGAAAGATACTGGGAAGTGGTGCGACTTCCATAAGAGCCCTTGGAATAACACTGCTGACTACCACTCAAAGCAGTCACTGGTGGTCGAAGTGAAAGCCTCTAAATCAGATGTAGGTTATGACTCTAAGTCAGAACCAGAAAGGGGAAGACAAATCAATGATGCAGAGCCCAGTGCCACCGTTGCTACCACCAAGCTCTACCATGGTGAACGAGATGAGCCAGAAGAAGGCGAGCACATCTTCGATTCACCGACATGGGTAAAAGGCACCTCGTTGCACTTCATTCTTGATAGCAATAGCAAGAAGAACCTCATCTCAATAGAGGTCATCAAGCGGCTGGCCCTATCGTCAATGTTGCACACACAACCCTACACCATTGGATGGCTCCACAAAGGAAGCAATATCCACATCAGCCAACAGTGTCGACTGTCGTATGACATATAGGCCTTCAAAGATGAGGTATTGTGTGATCTTTCTCCTCTCGAAGTTTGTAATGTTCTTTTTGGCCAACCTTATTTATGGAAATGTCATACTGTATATGAGTTTAGGCCTCATAGTGTTATTATTACTTTGAAAGGAAATTGTATAGGATACCAGAGACAATCCCTCCTATTTCTATTTCCTTTATCTTTTCCAAGAAATATAGGAAGGTCATCTCTCAGACCAGGAAATTTGTCTTTTCCGTGATTCACTCTCACAATGAGCGAAAAATTGCAGCCACATCCAGGCCCTTCGTGACCGATCTCTCCACACAAAAAAATCAAGTGGATAAGGTTGTGGAAGAATACTTAGATATCTTCTCCTCTCCTACTGGGGTACCTCTGCACTACCAGGTCAAGCATCGCATCGATCTGATCCTAGGCGCATCGCTATCCAATGGGCTAGTCTACCATTATTCTTTGTTAGAAAATGAGGAGATCAAGAGGTAGATCCAAGAACTACTCCACAAAGGTCATGTACGTCCCATATCATCATCTTATGGGAGCACAATCGTTCTTGTGCAGAAGAAATACGGTACTTGGTGAATCTTCATTGATTACCGGGCCCTGACTAAAATCACAGTCCAAAATCGGTACCTCATTCCATGAATCAACGTGTCATGGGAACTGTTCGAGGAACGGTTCCGGGAGAGGTATCTTTCAGAGGAATTCATTGAGCGTCAGCTCAATGAGTTCAATGCATTACGACAGGGATATCATACGGTGCCCGAGTACGAGACACGTTTTATGGAGCTGCTCCGGTATGCTCTGCACCTGAACACTGAGAAGCTCAAGGTCAACAGGTTCGTGTTTGGCCTTAACGACAGCCTGCGTGCAAAGGTTAGGATCTTGATGCCTCAAACCTTGCACGACGTTTTCCAAAAGGCCCTCATAGCAGAGGAGGAGCTTATCAGCGGGGGTCAGACCAGGACTTCAGCGAGACCTGCAGGGTAGGGTTCATCTGTTACGCCGCAGCAGCAGACACCAACGAGACATACGTCGGGGTATCGTGGCTTCCATAGGGGATCCACTTTTACTACACCATGACAGTCGTCGCCCCAGTAGTGGAAACCCTATCGAGGACCACCGCACCAGCAGCAGCGTCGTCCGCAACAACAGAAGTTTAGGCCTATTCAGTAGAACATACCTGGTTTCTAGGCTAGTGGGTCGTCATCCTCTACTTCGGGTACCAGAACTACTGGGCCGAAGAAGGGGTGTTGGACGTGTGGGGAGCCACACTACCAACGCGATTGTCTTGTGGAGAGGACCAGAGTGTCCGGATCAGCTGGACCCGCTACAGTGGGAGATATGGGCAAGGCCCATCGGATTCATGCGGTGGTGAATAACCGCCAGGCAGAGCACCAGTCGACTGTGCTCGAGACGACAGGTACTGTCGCTGACCAGACCCTTAGTATTTTGATAGACCCAGGAGCTACAGAGAGTTTCATTTTTGGTGCAGCGCTAAAAAGGATTAAGGTCAAGGCAGTCGAACAAGATGAGTTAGCTTCATAGAGATGGCTTCGGGAGCCAAACAGAAGGTTGGAGGAAAGGTTACGGGTTGTGCCCTTGACCTGGGAGAGTTTTTCACGAGGATCAACTTGTACGCCATGATCTTAGGATCTTATGACGTCGTGATTGGTATGGATTGGTTGGAATCGCATGAGGCAATACTCAACTGTAAGACGAAACGATTGATCTTGGTCGATGATGAAGGACAGAGATGGGTGATTGTAGGACGGAACCAGGGAGTATCCTTGAGGTTTGTCTCTTCCTTACAGTTACGGAAGAGTATGCGCAAGGGGTGCAAGATTTATGCGATCCTTGCGCTAAACGAAAAGGGAGTAGTAGAAGGTATAGAACACCTTCCGGTGGTGAAGGAGTTTGCGGACGTATTTCCAGAGGAGTTGCCTGGGATGCCGCGAGAAAGAGAACTGGATTTTACCATAGACCTGAAACCGGGGACTGAACCGATAGTAAGAACTCCTTATAGGATGTCGACCCCAGAGTTGCAAGAGTTGAAAATGCAACTGAAAGAGTTGTTGGACCTGGGACTGATACGTCCTAGTGTGTCACCGTGGGGTGCACCAGTTATTTTCATTCGAAAGAAGGATGGATCGTGGAGGCTTTGCATTGACTATCGTCAACTGAACAAGGATACGATCAAGAATCAATATCCCTTACCGAGAATTGATGATTTGTTCGATCAAATGAAGGGTGTGACGGTGTTCTCCAAGATCGATTTGCGATCAGGGTATCACCAGTTACGGATCAAGGAGGATGACATCCCTAAGACCGCTTTTAAGATGAGATTTGGACATTATGAGTTTATTGTT
>JZKD02S0914443.1:550883-579092 GCA_000966675.3 Picea glauca
CCCTAAGAAAAGATCCTACAAAAATAAACATAAGGGCGTAAACTAAAACCCTCCTAGGTGTTAATTAAAGTCTTTTTAAAATTAAAGGGGGTAAAGTGAAGAAAGGGAATAAATTAATTAAAATACGTGGTGTTAATGGTAAAAAGGAATATAAAGTTAAAAAAAACATGTGAGAGTATAAAAGTAATGAATTTAAAAATATAGAAAGGATTAATAAGCGCATTTATCTTTTGGGTTTAAAAATAAAAAAGAGAGAAATAAATAATAAAATTAAGGAAACTTGTAATAAAGGAAACTTAATAATGGAAAGTAGGGGACATAGGGTAAAAAGAAAAAAGGAATCAACAATTAAAGAGTTACTAAAATTCAACAACTTCATTTTAGGAAAGTTATTAAAAGCATGAGAGGGCATCTAGGAACCCTAGGAGTAATTTAAGGAGCGACTTTAGGGGGGGTGAGGGAAATGAGTCTTTTATTTATATTAAAGAAAATAATTTTGGAGAAACATGGGGGATGAGTGACACTTGGACGACAGAGAATTTTTAGAGGATTGTCATTAAAAATGAAATTAATAATGATTTAAGGAAAGTAGGTGGGTCTCAAATTTCTATAAAAGAAGGGGAAAAGGAGGAAGAAGGGCATGAACGGTGAGCGTAACGTTACGCTGCCGGATTGTGGCTTGACTGTTTGCTTGTGGGGAGTTGGGAATTTCTCAGCGGTATTGGAGTGGTAGCTCCGTCTTGGAGGCGAGCTGAGAATCTAGTCTTATCTTTGGTTCTTGTGTGGCCCCTTTGCGGCTCGGGGGGCTAAGGGGGAAGCAGAGTACCCCTAGCGATTGGCTGGGAGGTACCGATGAGATTTCTGCGGTCGGCGAGCAGGAGCAGCACAGAGCGCGGGACGTCATCTGAGGCAAGTGAAAGGCAACGGTATGATTTTTACTTCTGGTAGAGTAGAATGCATTTGGATGTATGTTTATATGTGCATGTGAATGGGTAACCGTTGTGAATGTTATACCTCTGTTGATAGGAAATCTCTGTTTCGTTGGGAAATTTGAATGCTTTCTGTTTTATTTGTTGTCCCAAAGGGTTCGGACCCATTCTGGAAATTCGAATGCTATTTGTTTTGCTTATTGATCATGAAGGTTTTAACTCATTGGTCATTTCGTTTTTCACTATTGCTGCAAATTTCACTGAGGATAATGCTCTTTCGATCCTGTAAATTCGTCTGGCAATTCGTTTTCATTTCTGGCAATTCATTTTAACCTCTGGCAATTCGTTTTTAACCTCTGGCAACTCGTTTTCATCTCTGGCAATTTGTTTTCACCTCTGGCAATTCGTTTTTAACCTCTGGCAATTCGTTTTCATTTCTGGAAATTCATTTTAACCTCTGGCAATTCGTTTTTAACCTCTCGCAACTCGTTTTCATCTCTGGCAATTCATTTTCACCTCTGGCAATTCGTTTTCATTTATGGAAATTCATTTTAACCTCTGGCAATTGGTTTTTAACCTCTGGCAACTCATTTTCATCTTTGGCAATTCGTTTTCACCTCTGGCAATTCATTTTTAACCTCTGGCAACTAATTTTAATCTCTGACAAATCGGTTTAACCTGGCAGTTCATTTTAATCCTGGCAATTCGTTTTCGTTTTACCTTCTGGCAATTCGTTTTAACCTGGCAGTCCATTTTAATCCTAGCAATTCGCCTGCGTTAACATCCTTTCTAGTTTTATGAATCCTGCCATTTTGATTTGGATTTCATGTTGTTAGTTTTCGGTTTACCAATGAATATTGAGATTTGGATTTAATGTTTGAAATTTTTGTTTTAGTTCGAATCAAAGATAACTGTGATAATTACTATTCGTGTACTCGTATTGAATCATTCAGACTTCCCATTCTCTCTAGTTTAACACTGAGATCCATGTTGGACATTTTGCTAGAAAGGAAATAAAAATGTCTCTAAAAACTTTGACCAGTGGCTTTGCAAAACCTTCCACATAGACTACACTAGAGAAACCATGATTACTTGGTATGTGCACACATTTTGGCCTTTCTCTATAACAGTTATATATTTATTTATGATGTTGTTATAGATATTGTCATTTTAGATGTATTAGTTTTTAAATATTGGCATTTTAAAATATGGATATTTGGTACAATGTTCTTTTTAATTATGGTTATATTTACACATGGTCATTTAAATGTCGTTGTTGTTATGTATTTACGTTTTCAATTATGATGTCATATTGTTATTTTTAAAGTCTGATGTTATTTATATATATTGAGGTTATTTTAGGTATGGACATGATGTTGGGTATTTTTTAGATATGATGTTATTTTAAACATGATGATTGTTACTTTTAAACATGATGTTATTCATAACAGTATGTTATAAATAAACGTGAGTTTAATTTTTATAAGTATTTATACGCATGAGGTTATTCATATATTGAGGTTATTTATAAATAGGAGGCTAAATATAAGGTTACTTATTGCATTACAAGGAAATTTATGATCCTAAATGACATCGAATAGTGAGCTCCTCATGAATATTTGAAATGTTTTTATCTTGTAAGGTCGTTATAATTTGGTGGATGTAACATATACAAGGTATTGTAATTGTAAGATCATGGCCTGGATATGTGAGATAAATGAAAGGTGTTTAATAATAAATGGCAGTGTTATTGTAACTTCCATCGTTAATAATAACATATATGGTGTAATAACCTTGATTTGAGTACAATAGATTACGCGGAGTTCGTAAATGAGGGTTGTTGTTCTTTTGATTAATGTTGAACTTGGGTTTCRTGGTCAGAGTYCTTTTGTCACGCRCCTTCCGTGAGGGACGTATTTGTTCTTCTTGTTTATGTTGTACTTGATAGTATTCCGTTGGTTGCTTGGTCGGTTGTGTCGGGCGGGATATAGACACCTCTTGTAGCTTAGTATATATGTTTGTGTGTATTTCCGGTGGAAGGAATCCAGTGCCGTATCAAGAGTCTCGGGCTATTTAAAGGCATAGTTTCCACTCTTGCGACACACTCTGAGCCGTATTAGTAGTCTCGGGCTGTTTAAAGGCACAGTTACCACTACTGTGACTCCCTACAAGATTTACTAGTTTCTTCCTGAGCAGTCAGCTAGGAGCCTGTCTAATCTTGTTTCGAGAAGACATAAGACTAAAAGCCCTACTTTTCTGTGCAGAAATAGTAAACTCTACTGTTGGATTCTTCCTATTGTGAGTGTACTGTACTTAACACCTGGTGTAATTTTCTGCTTACAGCTGCTAGTTGTACGCCTTATGTCTAGGGGCGTTTATTGCCTGTTGTCATTGTGATATGTCGGGGTCATCTTGTTGTGTTCGTCTTGCTTGCGTCTTGTTCTAGGTCGGGTTACTAGTTTTTGCCTGAGCAGTCGGCTAGGAGCTTGTCTAATCTTCTTTCGAGAAGACATAAGACTAAACGCCCTGCTTTCCAGGGAAAAAATAGTAACCCTAACACCATGGAATCTTCCCTCTGTGTTCTTACTGTGCACCCCTAGTATGTCTTAATGTTTGTGTGGTGTGCCTTATGCCTATGGTCGTATATTGTTGCAGTTACTCGTTGTGTGCCTTCAGTCTTCTTGTGCTGAAAATCGTGGTTGCATCTTGTTGGTCGTCGAGTGGCGACGTAGAGTCAGGTGTGTTGTTACTTCTACACGCGTGCACACACCTTACACAAAAAAAAAAATTGCACCTGTTATTAGAAGGGTTGTCGTAACGAGGAGGACATTACACAAGGATAATAACACATTCGACTCTGCGTCGCCATACGATGACGAACCTGACGCATGCAATGCAATGACAACATAAAGATCTAAGATGCACATAAACCTCTACAAGAAATAAATGACAATCAACCGACAAATAATAAGACTGACCACCCGCCCATTCTACCCTGCAATGGTTAGGACCTCCAAGACACATAAGCAACGCTCAAGCCTAGGTTCCCATCGATTTTAACCATTTAAGGTCTCAGGGCTGGCGATTGTTCTGAAGAACATGGAGGTGTCTACATCCCACCCAACACAATCATGACCAAGACTACATATACTAAATCAAAAAATACCAAGGACGATTGCTGCACGATAGAGTTCTATGAATCAACATATATTAAAAATTCCACGGTGCAAGAGATTTTTATTAGGAAATCCATCACGAAACGACATAAGTGCGAGCGAAAGGAAAACAACTTTATTTAAGGCAAGAAGCAAGGGTAGTCATCTACTTTATTTCAGGTGCGGAATCAATCATTCAATAATTCAACTTTAGCTAAATTTCTAGATGAAGTGACTACACACTTGCCCGTCATACCTACCAAGGTGCCACATAAATAATCTGCTATGATTAATCAACCCATTATGCAATATAAAAAGAAACCAATTAAGCAATAGGAATTACATGAAGAATAGTAGGAAACACAAGGTCATAATTACAATTTTGAATTGTCGTAAACTCCTAAATACGATTAGTGTCTGGTTAAGATCAAGCTCATTTAAGTCAGGCATCACTTATCAAGTGATTCAACTCATGTAACAAGTGCAACTCCTATGTAGCTTCCTAGGTATCATAAATATATGAATTATCTTACTTAAGAGATAATATAAGAATTCAATACTAAATTACGTTTCCTATTACAAGGTACCATAAGAAGAGTCCCTACCTTTTATGTAGTACATAAGGACATCAACCTTACACTCCATATATAAGGTATAGAGGATTCAATCATACTGAGAAGTAAGGAAGGTTCCCAAGCTATCTTTCAATCCTTGAACAGAGTTATGAGAAGATCCATCCAAGATTAGGAATTAATTAAGGTAATTTACATGCTAACTTACATATCTATATAAGGATTTTAAGGAGATTGATTCTTATTTAAATAAAGCAAATTTAAGAACTCAATTTGACTTACAATAAAAGACACCTTTATTTGATACACCTCATCTATCTCTTTAATAATTAATTTATTAAAACTATCGGGTGATTATTAAATGGAACAACAAAGAAACATCCAATCTCACTAACATGATAAAATTAACCTTTAATAATCGACTTTTAAATGAGGGAAATCCCTTAATAATAAAATCACAACAATCATTTAATAATTTAATACTGCTGGGCGATTCAGAAAGGAAACAACAGCAGGACCACCACTCTTATTATCAAGAAAAACTTAGCTTTCAACATTGACTTTAATGCATATAATCTTCCAAGTAATAAGTGCATGAATCCTCCAAATTAGAGCAAAAAGAAGCGTTTATCATGAGCAGTCTGCGCCTAAATAAGGGCACACTGTCCCAATGGCGGTCTCGTTGTTCTGACCAACCCCAGAACCAGCTGTCAAAATAAGGAAACGGTTGGGACATTCAGGTCTTAATCAAGGCGATTTCAGGATGGTGTGACTGTTGTTTTTGAATGGGCGTAACATGCCTCAAGAAACGGTGCCACCTTACTTGCATGCACCCACCCGGCTGTTAAATCCCAACCCAACACACAGGATAAAAAAAACGATACACAGTAGGACAAAATAATCTCAGAACATAAATACTTAGAAGAAGAACTGACGCAGGATGTGGGATTCATCGACACGGATGCTATGATCGGGGATAAAATAATCGACATTTCCATAGATACTCTTGCCATTCAAGATGCAATCAGTGAAAATCTAGGAAACCGATTACACTACCTGTCAACATTCTAGGAGGGTTTGGTGGTTGGTTTTGTTTCGGCGTGGAGATTAGCGATTCTGAGTGTTGAAGTTATCCCGGGCATTGCAATTGATGGAGGTTTATATGCGTACACAATCACAGGATTGACATCTAAGAGCCAAGAAGCTTATGCAAATGCAGGGAACAATGCAAAACAGGTCGTTTCTCAAATCAGAACTGTCTGCTCTTTCGTAGACGAAAACAAAGCATTGAATTCCTACTCAGAAGCTCTATGAACCACGTTAAAGCTTGAATACAAGGAGGAATGGCCCATGGATTGGGCATTGGATGCACCTACGTAATATCATTGATGTCTTGGGCACTGATGTTTTGGTATGCAGGAGTATTCATTAGAAACGAGCAACAGATGGAGGAAAAGCATTCACTGCAGGAGACGAGCTACAATTGCCAATCAAAAATCAAAACCACTTACCCAAGTAGAAATCCAGAAATGAATTTATCGTATTCAAATTACAAAACGTGATGTCAGGAAGGGGTTTTCTTGGGTAGCAATTACGTGAAGGGGGAGCTAGATACAGTCTAGAAAATCACTGCCGAAGCCCGAATAGGTAAAACAAGGCACCAACAGACCCAACATATAAGAACGCCATGGCCATATCTATCAACCGAAGTATGAGTCACTTATCTTAAAGAAATCACTACCATGGTTTGCGTAAAAATTATTTCCATAAAGAAAAACCACTGCTATTACACATGATCACTTGCCAACACACAATAATACGTGAACTACTAAGTACCCCACATCCATGCATACACAACTTATGATTTATAACTATAACAGTGATTGTTAATGACTATAAAACTATGCAACGATAATTTAAAGGCGAAGAGACCAAATCCGGGAAAATACAACACAAAAGTAATGACAGAAGCATAAAGATCCCAACCAAGGAATAGTAAAACCCAACCAGAACGCTCTCCACAATAAATTAGGCAATCAATCGAACTGAAAAACTCAAGGTAGAATTCATCCATTTACCAACAACCTATAGATCAAGAATAAGATCTAATGCATTCTACTCTACAAAATAACGAGCGTACCGTTGCCTTATCGCTCGCCTCGAATGACATCTGTGCGTTCCTTGCCGCTCCCACTCACCGACCGTCGAGACTACACTGGTACCTCCCAGCCAATCGCTAGAGGTAATCTGCTTCCCCCTTAGCCCCCCGAGCCGCAAAGGGGCCACACACTATCCAGATGGTATGTCTAGCTTCCAGGTCACCTCACAAGGCCGAGCTACCACTCCTATCTGAGCTGGAAAATCCCAACTCTCCATAAGTAATCAGTCAAGTCACAAATCCAGCAGTGTAACATTACGCTAACAGTCGATCCCCCACTTCCTCCTCCTTCCTCTCTTTTATAGAGTTTTTGAACTTCCAAACCTTCCCAAAATCTCTTTTAATTTAAGTTTTAATGAAAATCCTCTAAAAATTCTCCGTCGTACAAGTGTCATTCATCCCCCACATTTCTCCATTAACTATTCTCTTTAATTTATTAAATTGTCTTATTTCCCTCACCCACCTAGAGTTACTCCTATTTTTACTCCTAGGTGTCCCTATATTCCCTTACAGGTTTTAAATACTTTCCCCAAAATGATGTTGCTAATTTAGTCTAAATTAGAAGGTTCTTTATTGAAGATTCGTTACTAAGTTGACCTCGCTTTTTACCATAAGTTCCTTTCTTTCCCTTATTATGTTTCCTCCATTCCTTAGTTTCTTAATTTTTATTATTCCCTTCTTTCCCCTTTTTATTAGAGCCAAAATGGCAGTTGTGCTATTTAATCTTTCCTTTTTTTTATTTATTATTAATTTAATATCCTTTTATGCTTTCCCAAGTTAAAGATTAAATTCTTCCTTACAATTTTTAAATACACTGATTTTAATTAAATTCTTACTCTCTTTATTTTACCCCAAAATTTTTATGAAGACTAAAATTATTACTTAAGTAGTTTTTAGTTTAAACTTTTATTTTTATTTTATAGGGTCTTTTTCTTAAGGTTAGACAAAATTTTACCCTAGAGAAGTTTTAGACTTAGGACTTAGATTCTGAACTGGAAGACAATAAATTAGGGAGGTTGTTTAAAAATTTCTCAATGGGTTAAATGTCTTAGGGCCATCTAGGTTTGTTCCTTCATCAACGACAACGCGACGTGCCCTTCAGGACGCACCACGTGCTCCAAGGGTGCCACTCGCTTCTTTTGTTTCTTTTGCACATCGTGCCCTTCAGGATGCACCACGTGCTCCAAGGGTGCCACTTGCCTCTTTGGTTCTTTTGCGCCATGTGCCCTTCAGGATGCACCACGTGCTCCAAGGGTGCCACTCGCTTCTTTGGTTCTTTTGCGCGACGTGCCCTTCAGGATGCACCACGTGCTCCAAGGGTGCCACTCGCCTCTTGACTGATTGGTAGACATCAATAACCCTTGGAGTCAATACTCCACTAGGTGAACTTGTGGGAGACTAAAGGTTTCTAAGGAATAAGGGCCCCACCTTATTGCGCCCCCCTTAGAATCATCATGAGCAACTATCGCAGTCTACCCTCATGGCATCGTGGATCCTCTCGAACTAGGTAATCGTTAACCTACAGTTCGAGCCACGGACGGAGTGCTAGTAGGTTGTGGTAGGGCTGTTGTCCACACCTCTCCCTCAACCTCTCTGGTAGTCGTGTGTGGCCCCTTTACTCCATATGTGAGTCTGGTCGGCAAGCTATCGTCAGCCTGCATCATCAACAATCATGTCAGGACATGTCCACATCATATCATCAAATCAAATGTAATAGCACAGTAAATAAATCAACCCAAATAGCACACTCCCTGACTCAATCCGGAGTCTAAGGGGTTCCATTGATGCCTCTGCATCCTCAAGGTCCAAAACCCTACACACTCAGTAAAACCGAGTCAATAGCACCTATCTATGTCAAAGCAGTAAAACATAATGTCATATAACATAACACATCATAATCAAGGACAAATTTTTTAATATCATAATAGTCTGGATCACTTGCGATCAAGTGTCCTCAAAGAATAAGTTTTCTCAGTGCACCAGAGCGAGATGTTACATACACCCCCTCTTGGTCTAAACTTCGTCCCAAAGTTTCATAGTATAAAAGCTGAAATAAGTGTATCATAGTATCATAAGTATATCAATCAAACAAAAATGGAAATTGCTGCCACATATCATATGCGTCCTCCCATGTCGCCGAGTGTGGACTATAATTGTCCCACTTGACCTTGACCCGATCTACCATTCGACGTCGTAACTGTCAAATGCGATAATCTAAGATATGGATTGGCTCAGTTGTGAGCGCTCCATCATCTGATACCTGCAAGGAACTCATGTCAATCATATGTGTAGGATCACTAATATAATGTCTCAAAACAGATACATGAAAAACATCATGCATATGCCTCAAAGAATCAGACAAGGCTAGTTGATAGGCCACGGGCCCCTTTCTCTCCACAATCTCGAAAGGTCCCACGAACCTAGGAGAGAGTTTAGCTCCCTTTACAAACTTGATCGAACTCATATGAAGTTTAACCCGCAAGAAGACTCGATTGCCGACCTCATAACTACAGTCGACTCAGTGCGCATCGGCATAACTCTTTTGTCAATCCCGTGCTTCTTTAATCCTTTGTCTTATTGTTTTCATTTGTTCTTCCATTTCTTGGATCGCTTCTGGTCCCAATAGGACCCTATCCTCAAGTCAATCCCAACTCAAAGGCATCCGACATGGTCGCCCGTACAAAAACTCAAAAGGCGTCATCTTAATGGTGATCTGGTAACTGTTGTTGTAAGCGAACTCTACTAATGGTAAGAATTCTTCCCAATGCTTTTGTTGGTCCATCATGTACATGCGCAACATGTCCTCCAATGTTTGGTTCATTCGTTCTGTCTATCTGTCAGTCTCTGGGTGATACGTAGTACTAAAGTTAAGTTGAGTTCCCAAGGCCTCTTGGAAACTCGTCCAGTAAACACCGATCCTCGATCAGATATAATCCTCTTAGGCACACCATGCAGCCTCACAATCTCACTGATGAAAACTCTAGCTATGTCAGGTGCCTGATACGTCATACGCATATGAATAAAGTGAGAACTCTTCATCATAGTGTATATTACCACAAAAATTGAGTCATGTCTCCTTGCCGTCAGTGGCAATCCAACAATAAAATCCATCGAAATAACCTCCCATTTCGATTCTGGGATGGCATGCAGTTGAAGTAATCCTGCTGGGTGTCTATGTTCGGCCTTTACTTGCTGACACTCTAGACATATGGCCACATAGTTGACTATGTTGGACGTCATTCCCTTCCAAAAGAATAAGGGATTAAGGTCTGCCCTCATCTTCGTGACTCCTGGGTGAGCCATGTATAGTGAACTACTTGTCGTTTGGTGGTACGTAAATCCAACTTTTAAACCTTAACAACCCATTGCTATCAAATGAATATCCCTCATATCGTGGTACCATCATTGTGTTTTGTCCAATAAAACCCTCGACCTCCTTGTACCAATCATCGTCATGCTGTAAAGTGAGAATCTTCTCACGTAGATTCGTCTGAAGAGGCAACACTGAAAAGATGCGTGGTCTCCAACTTAAAGCATATGCCACTCAGTTCACCATTCCCTTTATGTAAGTAATCTCAAATTCGTACTCGCTAAGCAATGTCGACCAACGACGTTGTCACGCATTCAGGTCGCTTTGCATAAAAATGTGTTGTAGTCCACAACGATCAGTCTTTAGTTCAAATTTTCATCCAACAATGTAGTGTCTCAAAACCTTCAAGGAATATATGATGGCCTTTAAATCCAAATCGTGCGTCGCGTAGTTCTCCTCATGCCTTCTCAGTTTCCTCGAAATGTAAGTGATTACTCGTCCATCTTGCATCAAGACTCCACGTAAGCCTTCCTTGGATGTGTCTGTGCATACCAATAAGTCCGCGTCCATGTCAGGGAACTTTAGTATCGGTCCTGTTTTCAACAATCTTTAAGCCTATGAAATGCTTCCGTGCATTTCTCGGTCCAAACAAACTTCTTGTTTTTCTTCTGCAATTCCATGATCGGATTTGCTATCTTCGAAAATACCTCGACAAACCATCGATAGTATCCTGCTAAGCCCATAAAGCTATGCACTTCTGTGACATTTTTCGGTGCAAGCAATTCCATAATAGCCTCGACCTTGGTTGGATCTACAGTGATACCTTCGCCGGAGATGACATGCCCTAAATAGTGAATCCTCGATTGATAAAAAAATCATTTGGACAACTTCCCATACAATTTGTGCTCTCATAGACACTGTAGTACTAAGCGCAAGTGCTCATCATGCTCCTCCGTCGTCCGAGAGTAGATCAAAATATCGTTAATGAACACTTGGACGAACTTGTCCAAGTACTTGCGGAACACCCCGTTCATCAAACTCATAAATACTCCTAGGGCGTTTGTTAGTCCAAACGAAAAAACAATAAACTCGTAATGTCCAAATCTGGTCTTAAAGGCGGTCTTACGGACGTCATCCTCCTTGATCCACAATTGGTGATATCCTGATCGCAAATCAATCTTGGAGAACACCATCACACCCTTCATTTGATCGAATAGATCATCAATTCTCAGCAAGGGATACTGATTCTTGATCGTGGCCTTGTTCAGTTGACGGTAGTCAATGCAAAGCCTCCACTGTCTGTCCTTCTTTCGTATGAAAATAATAGGTGCACCCCATGGTGACACACTAGGAAGTCTCAGTCCCAGGTCCAACAACTCCTTCAGTTACATTTTCAACTCTTGCAGATTAAGGGCACAGCCCATAACTTTTCCTCCAACCTTTTGTTTGGCTCCTGAAGCCATCTCTATGAAGCTAAACTCATTCTGATCGACTACCTTTACCTTAATCCTTTTTAGCGCTGCACTAGAAATGAAACTCTCAGTAGCACCAGGATCTATCAAAACACTAAGGGTCTGGTCAGCGATGGTACTTGTCATCTCGAGCATAGTCGACTGGTGCTCTTCCTGGCGGTTATTCACCACTGCATGAATCCGATGGGCCTTGCCCATGTCTCCCACTGTAGTGGGTCCGATTGATCTGGACACTTTGGTCCTCTCCACAAGACAGTCGCACTGGTAGTGTGGCTCCTCCACACGTCCAACACCCCTTCTTCGGTCCAGTAGTCCTGGTACCTGAAGTAGAATATGATGGCCCACTGGCCTAGAACCCTGGTCTATTCTACTGAACAAGCCTAAACTGCTACTGCTGTGGGCGACGTTGCTACTGATGCTATGGTCCCCGATAAGGTGTCCGCTATTGAGGTGGTGGTCACCGGGGTGTAGTGAAGGTGGATCCCCTCTGGAAGCCACGATATCCTCACGTATGTATCTCTGGTGTCTGATGCTGCAGTGTTCCAGATGAACCCTTCCCTGTGGGTCTCTCTCAAGTCCTGGTCTTTCCCCCACTAATAAGCTCCTCCTCCGCTATGAGGGCCTTCTGGACGACATCGTGCAAGGTTTGAGGCATCAAAATCCTAACCTTTGCACGAAGGATTTTGTTAAGGCCAAACACGAACCGGTTGACCTTAAGTTTCTCTATGTTAAGGTGCGGGGCATACTGGAGCAGATCCATAAAACATGCCTCACACTCCGGCACCATACAACCTCCCTGTCGTAATGCATTTAACTCATTGAGCTGAGGCTCAATGAATTCCTCTGAAAAGTACCTCTCTCAGAATCGTTCCTCGAACAGTTCCCATGAAACGTCTTCGACGACCATGTTCAGCAGGGGTAGGAGGTTATTCCACCATAGAAGGGAACTCCCTTTAATTTGAAAGACCGCCATGCAGACCTTCATGTTGGAGGTATAATTGCGAAGTGCGAAGCACATCGCCATGTTCTCCAACTATGCCTCGGCGGCTGCGCTATCTGGGGTACCAAAGAACTTGGGAAATTTGACTTTCTCGAGTTCACGATGAATGCTACCAGTAACAGCTAGTGTGCGTGGAGGAACCTCAGCAGGTGTCGGTGCCCTGACCTCATCTCTGTCCAAGCGGCTGATCAGTGCCTCAGACATGCATTGAAAATATCTCATCACCCCAACTACATCGCCAACTGCTATCTGCTCCTGTCTAAGAACCTGCTCGTCTCCCTAAGGGTTAGACCCCTCAGGTGTGGATGCTACTAGAGACGTCGCGCCTCCTCCCCTAGCACCCCATTGTCTGCCTCCGCTGCATCCTCTAACCATGATTGCCTGCATGCACACAAGTCAACTCAATTAGCAACAATATAACCAAATCATAACAACGAAAGCAGTAGCGATCCCAAGTCACGGATTGAACCCACTCTGATACCATATGTAATGTACCTCCTTGTTATGACGACAAACCTCTTATAACAAGTGCAATTTTTTTTTTGTTTGTGTGTGCGCGTGTGTACAAGGATAATAACACATTCGACTCTACATCGCCATACGATGATGAACCTGACGCATGCAATGTAATGACAACATAAATATCTAAGACGCACATAAACCTCTGCAAGCAATGAACGACAATCAACCAACAAATAATAAGACTGACTACCCACCTGTCCTACCCTGCAATGGTTAGGACCTCCAAGACACATAAGCAATGCTCAAGCCTAGGTTCCCATCGATTTTAACCATTTAAGGTCTTAGGGCTGGTGACTATTCTGAGGAACATGGAGGTGTCTACATCCTGCCCGACACAATCACGACCAAGACTACATATACTAAATCAACAAATACCAAGGACGATTGTTGCGTGATAGAGTTCTATGAATAAACATACATTAAAAATTCCATGGTGCAAGAGATTTTTATTACGAAATCCATCACGAAACGACATAAGTGCGAGTGAAAGGAAAACAACTTTATTTAAGGCAAGAAGCAAGGGTAGTCATCTACTTTATTTCAGGCGCGGAATCAATCATTCAATAATTCAACTTTAGCTAAATTTCTAGATGAAGTGACTACACACCTTCCCATCATACCTACCAAGGTGCCACATAAATAATCTGCTATGATTAATCAACCCATTACACAATATAAAAATAAACCAATTGAGCAATAGGAATTACATGAAGAATAGTAGGAAACACAAGGTCATAATTATAATTTTGAATTGTCATAAACTCTTAAATATGATTAGTGTCTCGTTAGATCAAGCTCATTTAAGTCATGCATCACTTATCAAGTGATTCAACTCATGTAACAAGTACAACTCCTATGTAGCTTCCTAGGTATCATAAATATATGAATTATCTTACTTAAGAGATAATATAAGAATTCAATACTAAATTATGTTTCCTATTACAAGGTACCATAAGAAGAGTCCCTACCTTTTAAGTAGTACATAAGGACATCAACCTTACACTCCATATATAAGGTATAGAGGATTCAATCATACTGAGAAGTAAGGAAGGTTCCCAAGCTATCTTTCAATCCTTGAACAGAGTTATGAGAAGATCCATCCAACATTAGGAATTAATTAAGGTAATTTACATGCTAACTTACATATCTATATAAGGATTTTAAGGAGATTGATTCTTATTTAAATAAATCAAATTTAAGAACTCAATTTGACTTACAATAAAATACACCTTTATTTGATACACCCCATCTATCTCTTTAATAATTAATTTATTAAAAATGTCGGGCAATTATTAAATGGAACAGCATAGAAACATCCAATCTCACTAACATGATAAAATTAACCTTTAATAATCAACTTTTAAATGAGGGAAATCCCTTAATAATAAAATCACAACAATCATTTAATAATTTAATACTGCTGGGTGATTCAGAAAGGAAACAACAGCAGGACCACCACTCTTATTATCAGGAAAAACTTGGCTTTCAACATCGACTTTAATGCATATAATCTTCCGAGTAATAAGTGCATGAACCCTCCAAATCGGAGATAAAATAAGCATGTATCACGAGCAGTCTGCACCTAAATAAGGGCGCACTGTCCCAATGATGGTCTCACTGTTCTGACCAACCCTAGAACCAGCTGTCAAAATAAGGAAACAGTTGGGACATTCAGGTCTTAATCAAGGAGATTTTGGGATGGGGTGACTGTTTTTTTTGAATGGGTGTAACACGCCTCCAGAAACAATGCCACCTTATGCGCGTGCACCCACTCGGCTGGTAAATTCCAACCCAACACATAGGCATAAAAAACATGATACACAGTAGGACGAAATAATCTCAGAACATAAATACTTAGAAGAAGAGCTGACGCAGGATTTGGGATTCGTCGACACAGATACTATGACCGGGGATAAAGTAATTGGCATTTCCACAGATACTCTTCTCGTTCAAGATGCAATCAGTGAAAAGGTAGGAAATCGATTACACTACCTGTCAACATTCTAGGAGGGTTTGGTGGTTGGTTTTGTTTCGGCGTGGAGATTAGCGATTCTGAGTGTTGCAGTTATCCTAGGCATTGCAATTGCTGGAGGTTTATATGTGTACACAATCATAGGATTGACATCTAAGAGCCAAGAAGCTTATGAAAATGCAGGGAACAATGCAGAACAGGCCGTTTCTCAAATCAGAAATGTCTGCTCTTTCGTAGAAGAAAACAGAGCATTGAATTCCTACTCAGAAGCTCTATGAACCACATTAAAACTCGGATACAAGGAGGAATGGCCCATGGATTGGGCATTGGATGCACCTACGAAATATCATTGATGTCTTGGGCACTGATGTTTTGGTATGCAGGAGTATTCATTAGAAACGGGCAACAGATGGAGGCAAAGCATTCACTGCAGGAGATGAGCTACAATTGCCAATAAAAAATCAAAACCACTTACCCAGGCAGAAATCCAGAAATGAATTTACTGGATTCAAATTACAAAACGTGATGTCAGGAAGGGGTTTTCTTGGGTAGAAATTACATGAAGGGGGATCCAGAAACAATCTAGAAAATCATTGTCGAAGCCCAAATCGGTATAATCGCCAACATACGAAAGGATAAATTGCCTTGGCCAAAAAAAATAATTTTTCCTTGAATTATAATATCTGGATTAAGTTTAGAATGACAATGAATATAAAATATGGTTGGTATTTTAAAAAAAACAAGGCACCGACAAACCCAACATATAACAACGCCATGGCCATATCTATCAACCGAAGTATGAGTTCGCTTATCTTAAAGAAATCACTACCATGGTTCGCTGTAAAAATTATTTCCATAAAGAAAAACCACTTCTATTACACATGATCACTTGCCAACAACATCAACATTTTTACTCCTAGGTGTCCCTAGATTCCCTTATAGGTTTTAAATATTTTGACTGAGTTTTTTCTATTACACATGATCTCAGTGCACCAGAGAGAGATGTTACATCGTGGTCATTCCAACAAGCTCAGTCAACATTCTAAAGGAAAAAATCATGGGTAATTACAAAAGCTTTGGCAACATTCTAAAGGAAAAATCATGGGTAATTACAACAAGCTTTGGAAAAATTCTAAAGGAAAAATTGTGGGTATTTAAATAACAATCAAAGTCAACTTTTAAAGTCAATAATTGTGGGCATTAAACAATGGTCTTAGATAGGTTTGAATGGAAAAATGTGAGCATTTAAACAACGATCTCAAACATGTTTTGAATGGTAAAATCGTGAGTATTAAACAATGTTCTCAGACATGTTCTGAATGGTAAAATCATGAGCATTAAACAATGGTCTCATGGCAAAATGTGAGCATTTAAACAACGATCTCAGACATGTTTTGAATGGTAAAATCATGAGAATTAAACAATGGTCTCAGACATGTTTTGAATGGAAAAATGTGAGCATTTAAACAACGATCTCAGACATGTTTTGAATGGCAATTCGTGAGCATTTAACCACAATATCAACCATATTTCAATGGAAAAATCGTGGGTAATTAATCAGCTATCATAGTCTCATTTTAAAAGGGAAAAACATGTACAGGGACACACCAAAAGGGCATTCATGGCTATCCATAATTAAAATATGCAGAATGATGTGCCCAAAAATCACCAGAAGGAACTCCATGTTGCCAACATCACCTAAAAGGGAAAAATGCTAGAAAAATGCAGACATGGAAATGAATTAGTTTTCCATTGCCAGGATACCAATGCCACACAGTCAAGAATACAAAAAAAACGTTTTTGATCTCCCGGACACCAATATAAAATGAAGATAGGAAATCAAACGTTCTTCCCATTGCCAGAGTACCAATACAATGCAGACATAAATACAAAAATGTTTTTCATCTCCCAGACACCAATATAAAATGCATATAGGAAATCAAACATTCTTCCCATTGCCAGAGTACCAATACAATGTAGACATGAATACAAAAATGTTTTTCATTTCCTAGACACGAATACAAAATGCAGATAGGAAATCAAACGTTCTTCCCATTTCCAGAGTACCAATACAATGCAGAGAGGAATATTAAAACGTTTTTCATCTCCCGGACACCAATATAAAATGCAGATAGGAAATCAAACATTCTTCCCATTGCCAGAGTACCAATACAATGCACACAAGAATAACAAATAAGAACGGTTTTCCATTTCCAGGATACCATTATAAAAATGCAGAGATGAAATCAATTCATATTTTTTTTCATTGCCAGAATACCCAAAAATTTGCAGACCGAAAATCAATTCGTGCTTCCAATTATATAACCTCAATATAGCACAGACAACAGTAAGAGAATGTAAGGATCCGATGGGAAAGGTCATGGAATGATTGTCGGGGTTTCTATCAGTTAAGGCATAGATAAAACCAACCAGGACACAAGATAATCCACATGCAGAGGTCATTGTCAGATGGAGGAATCAACAATCAGCCAGGGACAAACATCAAGGGTAGCCAGCTAACAGGTTCATCCTTCCACTCCTCACCGAGCTGGGTATCCCAACTCCCACAAGTTAAGTCAGTCAAGTAGATATTTCTGCAATGTAACATTACCCAAACAGAAAAAGATCCCTCATCCTTCTCCTTCCTTCATTATATAGAGTTTCAAACTTCCTTTCTTTCCTAAAATCTCATTTCATTAAAGTTTTAAAAATAAATTCCTAAAAATTCCTCTTCGTACAAGTGTCCCCCATCCCCTACATTCTTCCATAATTTAATTTCTTTAATTAATTAATTATCTTTATTTCCCTCACCCACCTAGAGTTACTCCTAGAATCACTCCTAGGTGTCCCCAAATTATCTTACAGGTTTTAATGGCTGTCCCTATTATTAAATTGCTAGTTCAGTTTAAATTAGAAAGCTCTTAAATGGTATATACTTTTTCTAAGTTTGACTTTCTGGTTTTTCCCTTGTGTTCCCCTTTTTCCCTTTTTATGTTTACCTCTTTTCCTAGTTTCCTAATTTTTTAGATTTTCCCTCTTTCCCCTTTTGAATTAGAACTCAAAAAGGCAGGTGTGGAAATTAATCCTTTTTCCCTTTTCTCATTTAATTAGTATTTTAAAATTATCAAAATAATAAAACCATTAATTCCCCATTTTCTTTTAAATTTTATTCCAATAGATTTTTTTTTTTTCTTTTAATGAATAAATAAAATTTCTTATTCCCTTCATGTTACAATATTTAACGAAGGTCATAATTATTATTTATGTGGTTTTTATTTTTATTATTATTATTGTTATTTTTTTTTCATAGAGAGATAAAATTTTACCACTAGGATAGTTTAGACTTAAACCTTAAATTTTCATACAGGGTGACATTTAATTAGGGAATTTGTTTTAAAATTTCTTAACATGTTATTCGTCCTAAGGCCATATAGGTTCATTCCTCTATCATCAACAACACGATGTGCCCTTCAGGATGCACTAGGTGCTCCAAGGGTGCCACTCGCCTTAATCTGTTTCCCTTGCGCGACGTGCCCTTTAGGACGTACTACGTACTCCAAGGGTGCCACTCGCCTCTTGACTGACTTGGTAGACATCAATAACCTCTGGAGTCAATACTCTACTAGGTGAAATTGTGGGAGACTAAGGGCCTCTAAGGAATAATGCCCCCACCTTATTGCACGCCCCTTAGAATCATCATGAGCGACTATTGCAGTCTTCCCTCAGGACATCGTGGGTCCTCTCGAACTAGCTAAACGTTAACCTATAGTTTGAGCCATGGTAGGAGTGCTAGTAGGCTATGGCAGGGTTTTTTTCCACACCTCTCCCTCAAAATATTTGGTAGTCGTGCATGACCCCTTTACTGCACATGTGAGTCTGGTCGGCAAGCTACTGTCAGCCTGCAGCATCTTCAAATCATGCCAGAACATATCCATATCATATCCTCTAATCAAATGCACTAATATCACAGTAAAACAATAAAACCCCAGTGGTACACTCCATGACTTGATCTAGAGTCCAAGGGGTTCCATCGATGCCTCTGCATCCTTGAGGTCCAAGATCCTGCACACTCAGTAAACTGAGTCAATAGCACATGTCTATGTCAATGCAGTAAAACAACATGTCATCAACCCACAATGCCTCATAATCAAAATCAAAAGTTTTAATAACATAGTAATCTAGATCACTTGCGAGCAAGTGTCCTCAAAGAATAAGTTCGCTCAGTGCGCCAGATCAGGATGTTACACATGGATAGTGATTTCTAGACAACCCTATAAATATAGAATTGCAGTAAATGTTAAAGAATTGGCCCGTAATTGTTTTTTCCATGTGTCGGGTCAAATGATATTTTATATTGCTAGATGAAACAACAATTGTTTGTATCACTCTACATGCAACACTTCCATCTTCTTTTCAAGATTTTCCAAAAGATTTTAATTCACTAGTTATATTGTCAAAGACATTTTGTTTCACCTTTGTATCTTTTGTCGACTTTTGAATACCCAATAATGATGTAGCTTCTTTTAAGTTTCTTGACTTTATTAGATAGAGTAAAAGTTGAGCTTGTACTATTACTGATTCATCTTTGAAAAAGGTATTATACATATTCTTAGTTCAATATATTATATAACGCTTATCTTCTTTCTTTCCAAATTTGTCAGTATCAACATTTTTTAATTTCATCATCAATGTTGATAGATTCTCCTGCATATTTCAATTTAAAGTTTATATTAAAAAACAAAACCTAAACATAAATTCACTAAACTATATACAAGTCTTCATCTTGTATTATCTAAATTTATGTACATACCTATAGGTGATTCCTCTTCTGCTTCAATTTCGGTTTCAACGTCTTCTACTTCAATTTCGGTTTCAATGTCTTCATCGACGTTATGAGACAAATATATTTATGTTTTTTGAAAAACATCAAATTGCAATTACAATCAATTATATTAAACAATATTTTAAATTTGAATTCTATACTTTTAATATAGACAAGATACGCATGCATACCTGGTTGGACTTCTTCTTGTTGAAAATCTCTATTTACATTATCAACGTTTCTTTCTTCAATATTTGCATGTTCACATTTATTTTTCCAATAATGCTCTTTCCTTTAATCATTATCATGAGTTTCATCTCGAGTACGATCAAATTTTCTCTTGTGCAAAATTTTGTTTCCCATGAGTATAGTTATTTGCAAAAGTTATGTTCAAGTTGAAAAAATGCTCAACATTTTTATTTCAATATATAAATTGTTATTCCAATAAAAACTTGAACAAACATCAATTACGTTATTCAACAAAAATGAAAAAGATGATTCAAAACTTTGTTTAGGTGCTCTAGAAAACCATCAAACAAGCGATCAATTGTGTTAAATGAGTTTGACCGAAAATATATTTATACGATTTGGCATGAAATGAAACAATACGATGTGTCTTTTCATTTTTTCCGTCCGACGGAATTCACTTAATCATATTTCGACCGAAAAAAGGCGTTTTCGGTCGAAAGATTCTGTAACATCCCACTCTTAATCGCACTGAGTGGAATTATTCTTTGAGGAAACTTGCATGCAAGTGATATGGGTCATTATACTATTGTCTATTTTGATTATGATTATGAGATATTGTAGATTTGATGATATGTTATTTTTTTTGTATTTACATCGACGAGTGTTATTGACTGGGTTCTCCTAAGTGTGCAGGACTCTGGATGTTAGAGGATGCCGAAGAATTGATGAAACTCCTTGGACTTTGGATCGAGTAAGTGGACTGTTAGGGCTTGAATGTTATTGATGTGGCATACGTACATATGATTACATATTATGATGTTTATTGTTATCACTGACATGTTTCCTTACTGGATGTAGGTTGATGATAGCTTGCTGACCAGATTCACATTTGGAGTAAAGGGGTCACGCATGACAAACAAAGACATTGAGGGAGAGGTGTGGGGGTGCCACAACCTAATAGCACTCCCTCTATGGTTCAAACTGTAAGTTAATGATTACCTAGTTCGAGAAGACCCACGATGCCATGAGGGAAGACTGTGACAGTCACTCACGATGATTCTAAAGGGCATGCAATAAGGCATTGTCCTTATTCCTTAGAGGCCCTTAATATCCCACAAGATCACCTGACGAAGTATTGACTCCATGGGTTTGACGTCTACCAAATCTAGTCAAGAGGAAAGTGGCACCCTTGGAGCAGGTAGTGAGTCTTGAAGGTCACGTCATGAAAATAAAATATGAATGCAAGCGAGTGGCACCCTTGGAGCATGTAGTGAGTCTTGAAGGGAATGTCATGGTTTTAACTCAGGTAAGTTAATAAATATATTACCTAGAAAGCTATGCCTCCTTAGGACCTAGTCGGCCTTAAAATAGATGATGGTATGAGTAAATTTTAATAACTAATTGTTCCCTTAAAAACTGTCTCCCAACCTAGTGAAATTAAAACCTAGGTCTAAGTAAAACCTTTGAACAAAAAAAAAGAAAAATAATTAGACATATAACAAGAAGGGTGTAAATAAAATTCAAGCTTTATTAATTAAAGTAAAATTTTTAATCAAGGTTTATTTTTTAAAAGGGGGTAAATGGTTGTTTGTCTAAACTTGCTAATTCTGAACTTAGTTAAAAAGGGGGAAACTTAAAGAGAAAGGGAAACTTAAATAAAAGGGGAAACTTAAAGAAAAAGGGGAATGTCTAACTTAGTAAGGAATGTAGCCTTGGAACTTTCTATTTATGAACTCATCTAGGATTTAAGTAAGGCATAATTCATTTGAGAATTGTAAGGGAATAATGGGACACCGAGGAGCATTTTTAGGAACGCTTTTAGGTGGGTGAGGGAAATAGGAAAATTTAATTAATTAATAAATTTATTTTATAGTGCAACTAGGGGATCTAGCGACATGTGTATAGGGGATGTTTTTCCTAATTAAATAAATGAAAAAGGAGTATAATGAGAGTTTGAGAAACTAATCACCTGAAAAATATATAAAAACGTGGCGGAGGAGGAGTATGGATCATGTCTTCTTTACGTAAGGTTACACTGCAAGAATTCTATCTTGAATGAATTTCTCTTATGGGAGTTGGGATACCCAACTCAAATAACGAGTGGTAGCTTGACCTTGCGAGGTGAGATGGGAGATAGAATTCTCTAGTATTGTGTGCATGGCCCCTTTGCGGATTGGGGGGCTCAGGGGGAAGATGAGTACCCCTAGCATTGGTTGGGAGGTACCGGTGAGGTCTTATTGATCAACAAGCGAGAGATGGATGGAGCACACACATGGGACATCGACTCAAGATTTACGCCTTCGGTTACGGTACGCGTGTGTAATTTCCTTTGTATATTGGTTGTAATTACATGTATATGAATATTTATTGATGTTTATGGTATGATAGTCCTGCACCATAGTTGGTAAATCCCGAAAGGTTGTTTTCTTCCAAAAATATCATATTACTTGTTTCTAAATGTTTTAGTTGTATTTTTAAAGAAACTAGATAGTGCCCTACACCAATTCTATGGTAACTAGGTTCCTCGTTCATATTCAACACCTAAGACATTCACTATTTCCTGCTCAGCTAAAAGTTTTACCTTAAGCTACAAATTTGACAGGATTCTTGTTACTAGAGTGCCTTAACCTCATTGGATTCCTCATTGATATCAACCTTAACCTGTTATCTTATCGTTCTTGGAACATCTGGTTGAAGTTGTTAAAAACAAATTGATGTACAATTTGTGTAATTAGCGATCTAGTTCCTTTTCGTCTTGAGTATTCTTGCGCCAAGCCCTTGCAAATGTTTTATTGATCGGTGGCAAGGCCTCCCATATGCAGAAATGGAGGTTCTTGTCCCACATTGTTTTTTCAGTTCCATTAAAATATCATCCCTGGATGTTGACACAAACATCAACTGCAATCTATAGAAGCTAAAAACGTCATTGGTGAACCTGAATCTTTCAGATTGGTCACTTCGCATGATGAACTTTCTCAGGACCCCAACCTTTCCTATGTTTTGACCTTTGTTTGTGTTGTGATTCGAATTATGGGACTGTGTTTCATTTTTATTTCCCTGAAAAATTTTGTTCCTGTTGGCTTCGTTACAAAACTAAATTTCTCTAGATTGATGTCCGGTCTGAGAAAATTCAGCCAACGTTTACGATATCTTCTCCCAAAACATTGTAATCCTAGAATAAAATAAAATTGTATGGGAGAACTATATGGCAGCACAAGATCTACAACATAACTCTCTGTAACTAACAATGGCATGGTAGGCACTGTAAACGTGTTAAAAAATAGTAGACACAATGTAGTGCCAAGTTTTAAATTTCTACAATATTAATAGACCCAGAGTCTTCTCATAGATTGTCTAGGTTTCTGGTTTGGTTGCTTTCCAAAAATTCCAAATGATTTACTACATACTTGGAAGAAATATTTTCGTTCACTTTTAAGTGGTATTTGTAAAGGATGATGTGCCTACCTACAGACTTATATGATAAACCCTGAAATCAATAGATCTTGGTCTGTTTGTGGTTTAAGATGTTCTATGATTAAAATGATTTTATTACTTTGGTGCTTGTTTTGGAATCTAATTTATATTTACTGTATTGCTCCAAATCTTATCCTAGGGAGTCTAGATTCAATAGAATACGATTCTAGCAGAATGAACATACAATGATTCGCTAAAAAAGTAGAAGGACTCTAAAGGACAACTCCTTGAAAAGGTTTCCAACACTCCCCTTGGACAAGATAGCATTATATCATGGGAGGCTTCTTTACTAATTTGTTATATGCCCTATATATGAAATGCCAATTTCCTAAATACGTTGAAGTTCTAGACTTGCATTTCTAAAAACAAACCTTAACTTTTATAATTATATGGTTATGCTACCCATGATCATAGAAATCAAGATTGTATTGTCAAGGTGATAATTCAACGCCCATGGGTTACTGAGCATCAGAATTTATGTGTAAAACTTGTTGATAATCATTTTATATGATATTGAAAATAATTATTTATATTAATGGGTAATCCTAATTATAGTTTTAAATTAAAACATATGGGCTGGGAGAAAAACAATTTTGTTAATGTCATTCTAGACCATTAGTATAAATTAATTTGGATGTTAGGATATAACTATTTTGAAAGGTGATGATTCAATGATGGCCGTGATCTTATGATATTTATCTAATGATGTGTTAATGGTTAATTATCTAAATATTGTTGAAGAAATTTTTATGTTTTCTTGTGAATTAGTCAATAAATATTGCACCTTGCATGACATTGAGTAAGGGTGTCCGATGTGTGCCCCCCTTATTTTTACTCGCATTTTAAGAGTTGATTTCCTTGTAGGAATTTAGAGCCTAAGAAGTAAAATTTATAGATGAGTTACTGGAATAATAAACCCTTGAATGGAAAGTATATGTTTCTTAAAGATGGTGATATGATTTTACTTTTAGATGGTGAGTGATTACTTATGTTGTGAATGAGTCCTTATGATGATGAATTGTTAATTATTTACTTCTAGTCGTTGCACCAACTTAATTGTATTGAATATAGTCACCCTACATTTTTTTTTCTTTATTGTTTAGAGAACTTTCATCTATCAACGTCGTATAATGTATGACAGTACAAGTTGGATTTCAGGCTCCTTGGATTTTATGTTGGGTTGAAGGTTTAGAATTTTTTTTTGCGCATGGGTTCCTAGCACCTTGTCACAATGTGGCGACGTGATGCCTTGTGATTGGGTCATGGCGTGCATTGATCGATAAATGCATATGGAATCTGGATTAGGGTCATGCACCTCCCGATGTGGATAATGTTTTTGTATTTATGGTTGTTCTTTTTTTTGTAACATTTATTGTGATTGTCTCTCACTCGCAAGAAAAGTTCTAGTTACTAGTCGTTGAAGCTGTTGTCTTTGGATTGATTGATGTTGTCTTTTAGCTTAATAGGCGTGATATTGTGTGTGTCGGGAAGGATGTAGGCACCTCCTTGTTCCTCAGAACAATCGCCAGCCTTGAGACCTTAAATGGTCAAAATCGATGGGAACCTGGGCTTGAGCATTGCTTAGGTGTCCTGGAGGTCCTAACCTTGCAGGGTAGGATGAACGATTAGTCATTTTTATTTTGTCTAATTAATTTTCATATGTTGCATCCAACTGTATGATGTGCTAGTATGCTGGGTCGTTAAGGTGTATGTTGCTTGAATTGTGTGTGTTGTGTTTTCCATCGATTTGTGTTGATTGACTGTTGTCGTGGTTACCTTCCTTGTAATGTACCTCAAATTTTCCATTAAAAAATTTTCTATGAGGCATTAATCTCAAAATTCATTTTATATGTTTGTCGATAAAGGGAAGAAATCTTCATTCCTATTATAATTTTCGGTGACGTAACTTGAGTTCGTCCTACCACATGATGCCATTTCCATACCTGTCTATCTTACTTTAGATAGAAACTTATATGGATAATTCACCAAGGGTTCTAGTAATTCCCCTTTAGTCTCTAACCTACTCACCTATATACATACATATATATACAATAGACGAGACTTAGGACTTATAGTCCTAGTCTCTCTTTAAAAAAGAGATTCCTATGTTTTGCGCACAATACTATTTAGTTTGTCCTTTGAAATGAATATTTAATTACCATATATATATATAGTCACGGGGATGGATATATACGCCATAGTTGAAAAGAAGTGGTGTAGTGATATGCACTTAGCATCAATATACATAGTCCCAATCATAGATGGGTACCTTTATGAATTATCCATGATTAGATATATTCCAATCCCTTTACTTAGTAGAGTTTGAGTAACGACATCTTGTTTTAACTTCAACTTAACTAAACGATGTTCCAACGAACCTTCTCTCGAACGATAAGCTAACTGTAACAATGCATTTGAAGTGTACGAGTTCCAACTCATTGAGTCATGGACGGATTCATTTACTTCACGAATTTCTTGATGTGAAAGAATGGTTTACTGTCAGAAGGGAGTTAAGACTCTGCATCCATTGTTTAATGGCAGTCCTATGTGTGAGAGTTATGATGCTATCACCTGGCTCTTCATCCATTCCAGTCATGCGAAATATGCCCTCGTCACATGGCTAGACCTCCCTTCGTACCTTCAATATTTAAACTGAGTAGTTAAGCTTCCTCTTAGGGTTTTAATGTGTTTTTTGTTTTCATTGTGGAGTCTTTCGGGAGGCTCTACGTATTATTTTCTCATAGCAGTAGGTTATCGATTTGGGGAAAATGTTACTCGATGGAATGACATCATCTTTCGCCCTCCCTGGTAAGATTTCGTTAACACTATGTTTTGGTTATTAAACGAGGTTTGTTTCTTTATTATAGTGGGTGAACCCTCGTGTCAATCTTACTTGTTTTTACTTAAATCTCCCATTATTGTTATTGTTTGTAACTTTCCTGGACTGCTTCCCATTTCTGAATAAGAAGATGCTTAATGTAGATTTATTTTCTAACTTCTTGAGAAGTCTCAGCATACCAATCCCTTATCCTGACTTAGGGAATTTACACCTACAACATTTTATGGGTAAATTCAATCCTAGGGTTTCATCTCCCGATTGTCATTATTTCTTAAGTTCTCTCTGCTCGTACATGTAGAGGTTTGATATTAAACCTTTCAGGAGGTTATGCATAGTCTTAATCTTGAGTTAATTTCTTTTCACTTTGCAAGTTATTTCTTCTTTTTTTATAGAGAATGAATCCTTCCTTCTGTAGTCATCAATAAATCCTTAACTATTACTCATGTAGATAATGTCTCCTTCAGGTTTTTCCTTCTTGTCTGGTATGTTAAAGGAAATGTAGTTCTCTATATTTTCGAAAATCCCACTACCCCAGAATACTCACGGCATAGACGTTTGAGTTTGTGGAGCTTCTTGTAATAATTAGGTTTTCCTCTGTCATTATGAGGTCTGTGTGTAAGTTACTCCATTTGAATTTAATAGTAGATTAACTCTGCACTTATCATTGATTTATAATTGGCCTCTATAATAGACATAATTGGTTCAAAAAGTGTTTAAACTCAATCTTTTCATGTATCTCTTGTTCTGTGTGTAATTTTTTGACATTGTGCCCTCGACCGATTCACACAGTATGTTTTACAAAATTTATTTGTTAACTATTAGCATTATTGATTTCATTTCATAAACCAATGATTATGTGATTGGTACCAACACTAATGATGGGCCCCTTTGTTGTGAGGGTACCTGTCAGGTGGACCTTGCCTCTTCCACCCCTTCCGTGATCGTGGATGGTGTCTTCAAGCATGTGTAGAGGAGGATCGGCCTTCTCTACAAGCCTGAGTTAAGTATAACCTATAAATGCATGCTATTTAAATATATTACATTGGTAATCAAATTCTAGATCTCTGCTACAAATTCTTATTTCTATTAGGTAGGAACTAATGGAAGTTCCCTTGTTTTCTTTTTCAGGGTTGGTGTAACAGAACAGTCTAAATTCTTGACTCTCCCCATGTGAAATGTATTCAAGTTCCCTTTGTAAACTCTTCAGGAGTTGAAACAGTGAAGGCCATAGTTTTCAACCTAGATTTAATGATATTAAGTATAGATTCGCTCGACTTCTTGTAGTGGCTAGATAAAGAGAAATTCCCAAATTGTGGTAATGTATTCCACTGTTAGATTTAATACACAGTAACCATATAAGGCTTGGATGTCCTCTTGATTTTCTGGTCTAGTTAATATATGCAATAAATCATTTGAAGCAAAGCTTCAGGGCCTTTCCTCCTATCTATTTGAAATAATACAATGACTGTTTTAATGATTTTATTGAAATCTTAATGCCATCGTGGCCCCTTCCTATACTTAAATTGTTTAAAGTAGACAATACCTATACTGTTTATGAAAGGAAAGACTTCTGTAATGAATGTCACCACGTCTTATTAAACGTATTATATTGTCTTGATACTTCCTTGGATCTCATTTCTCATCTCGGATTTGCATGCTATTCATTTTTTTCTGTCATAATGTATTCCAGAAAAAATTATACTAAGGCATAGTTACACTGTCATCTTATATTTCATTTCGATATCTATTGTCTATACAGTCTGAACTTACAGTCACACATTGTATGGGATTGAAC
>JZKD02S0914443.1:579365-605868 GCA_000966675.3 Picea glauca
ATATTTTCTTTCTATTCTGTACATATATATAGTTTCTCCTTGTTTTGATTTAGCATGTACATGAAATAAAAACGCAATTAATTACTATGTTTTTCTTTATATAAATTTACTTTGTAGGCATACGCTTGTGTATACATGGCTACACTATTCAGTTTCATTTACATTGTGTACATAGATAATTATTAAGATGTGATTGCAATTTAGTTGAGAGGTTTTTTACCTACATTTTATCTCATTACAACAGTAATCTAACTCACAGAACCATACTTTTAGAATCTTGACCAGGCAATTCTTTCAACTAGTATCACACGAAAATTAACATTCACTCAGTTGTAAGACACAATAGAGATAATCCATTCAGAACTAGTTTAGAGGCATTCTGTCAATTCTTAAGTTCAATGGAATTCAATTCGATCTTTCATCCCTATTATTACTTTGATTCATAATTAACAGATGCATTCTATCATATATTTAACTATATAACATTCATCCAGAGAAGGGATAGAATAACATATCATAACTGGTACGCTGAAAGACAAAGGGAACAATCACGTTCCTCCCAACCTTAGAACAGGGCAGCCAAATCACTTGTCCTGTTCACCCCCTATCCTGACCATGAATCCATAATGGCTAACTCAGAACTCCTCCTCAACAAATGCCTTTTAGTTTCAACAGTCTTCTCCTTGCCTCACACTTAGCAAGTAATGTTCATAACAATAAGAAATCAACAATTTTCCCCAGCATACTAAGCAGTGTCCCGCCTCCTCACATATGCTATATATCCAAAAGAAAAAGTGCCTAGGTCTTTTTCCCTCTTGGGAATTTTCGCAGCTTTCCAAATCCCTGATTTTTAGGGGATTCTCATTGCTAAATTTTGGATTTTCCACTTGTAACAATCAGCCCTGAGGTAGTTCCAACATGTTCCCCACTCATGGAGCCTTGGTCAACTGATTTCAACATGGTTGTTCCATTTGTCCTCCAACAATAATTATAAAATATTTTGTTTCATACAAGTGTCATAATCAAATACTTAGTTGGTTCAAATCAGATCTCTTCCCAAAAATCATAATCATTAATTACAATTAACCAAATTCGAAATTCATAATTTCCATAAATGGAAAAAATTTTCCAATTTCAAATTTGCCAAAAGAAGAAATTAATTTCCTAAGAAATTTCCAACTTAAAATAATTTATTTTTGGGGATGTCACATCCTTTCCCCCTTTAGTAAAACACTGTCCTCAGTGTTCATTCCTTTCTTGGAATAGGGTTGGATGGGATTTCCGCAAATCTCCCTCCAACACCCAAGTGGCCTCCTCAGGGCTAAAGTGCTTGCATTGCACCTTTACCTGAGCAACGACTCTGTTCCGAAGTACTTTTTCTCTCCATTCTAGAATGCGCAGAGGTTCCACCTAGAACTCACCATTTGGTTCCACCTGCACCAAGTTCCAATCGATCATATGAGTAGGGTCATGAAAATAATTCTTCAACAAGGAAACATGAAATACATTACGAATTTTTAGATTGGCTGGAAGTGAAAGTTGGTATGCTATGGGTCCAATTCGAGCTAATATCTCAAAGGGCCCAAAAAACCTGGGTGCCAAATTGGCACAGTTCCCTAGATTTAGTGAACTCTTTCATTCTTTAACTTTAAAAAAAACATGGTCTCCCACTTGAAACTCCAAGTGTCTTCTTTTCTAGTCCGCATAACTTTTCTGTCTATTTTTTGCCCCTTTTAAGTTTCATTGTACCTTTCTTACCATACTCTTCATTTATTGGAGCATCACTAGTCCAACCATGGGTCTTTCAACCAGGTTATCCCAACTAATTGGAGTCATACACTTTATGTCGTATAGTACCTCGAAGGGGCTCAATTTAGCCGAAGTTTTGTACCCATTATTATATGGAAATTCTACCAAGTGCAGGTAGTCTTCCCACTTGCTTGGTTTTGTTCTTACGTACATGAAGAGAATATCTTCTATGATTTGGTTTGTTCGTTCAGTCTATCCATCTATTTTTGGATGATAACTCATGTTGAAATTCAAATTAGTATTTATCCCTGCAAACGATTCTTTCCAAAAATAAGATGTAAATTTTACGTCTCTATCCGAAATCACCATTTTTGGAATACCATGTAGTCTAAAAATTTCTTTCATGAATATTTCAATGATGTTAATATCTTTAAAAGTAGACTTTACAGGAATAAAGTGTGCAGACATAATAAGTTTGTCAATTACCACCATAATAGAATCATTATGTTTATGAGTTTTAGGTAAACCTATAATAAAGTCCAGTGATATAGTCTCCCATTTCCATTCCGACACCGGTAAGGGCTGTAATAGACCGACTGGATGCTAGTGTTTGTCTTTTACCTATTGACAATCTTGACACTTAGCTAAGTATTATGCAATTTCACCCTTCATATTAGGCCAATCAAATAATTTTCTAAGTGTTGTTATCATTTTCTAGTATCCTAGATGACAAAAATATAGTTTCTTATGCACTTCATCCATAAATGTTAACTTTAATTATACCAAATTTGGTATGTATATTCTATTTTTAAATCGTATTAGACCATTTTTATCAATACTCAGATCTGATTTGTCTGAATTCCTTGTAGTGTCCTGTAATTTTGCCACTATTTGAGTGTACTTCACGTCGTTATTACTTGCAGTCTTTATCCTTTGTTCAAGATCTCTTTCGTCCCTGCTAAAATTTATTTCAAATAACCCATGAACTCTTTTGCTTAAAGAATCAACTAATTTGTTTTCCTTACCCTTGATATATCTTACCTCAAAGTCGAATTCACTCAAGAAGGCTAGCCACCTTGCTTGCCTTGCATTAAGGTCTGGCTTACTAAATAAAAATTTCACACCGCTATTGTCAATTAATAACAAAACAATTCTGCCCATTATGTAGTGTCGCCATATTTTTAAGGCGTGTATTACAGTTGCCAATTCTAATTCATGAGTGATGTAGTTTCGCTCATGGTCCTTTCATTTTCAGGATTCATAGCAAATAACATGCCCTTATTCGGTTAGGACATCACCTAGTCCTTCTTTACTCGCATATACAAAGACGGTGACGTATTTGTTCAGATTTGCTACCTTTAAAATGGGTGCGGTTGTTAACAATTCCTTTAACTTATTAAAACTGTCTTGACACTTCTGTGACCAGTTGAACTTGGTCCCCTTCTTTTGTAACAATGTGACAGGGTAAGCAATTTTGGAAAATCTCTCTATAAATCTATGGTAATATCCGGTGATTCCCATGAATGATCGGATATCCGCTACATCCTTAGGTACCGACCATTCCATGATGGCTCTTATTTTCTTAGGGTCGACTGCAATGCCTTCTATAGATATTACATGTCCTAGGTACTGTATTTTCTTTTGATAAAATCACACTTATGGAATTTAGCATACAGTTTGTGCTTCCTCAAAGTTTGTAGAACTATTCTTAAGTGCTCTTTGTGTTCTTATTCTATTTTAGAATAGACCAGAATATCATCAATAAATACCAATATACTTGTCCAATTACTGACTGAAAACACTATTCATTAAACACATAAACTTGGCTGGTGCATTAGTGAGTCCAAAAGGTATAACTACAATTTCGTAATGTCCATATCTTGTTCGAAAAGTTGTTTTCCTTATGTCCTCATATTTTATCCTAACTTGGTGATAACCAGAAATCCAACTTTGAAAATATCCTTTCCCCACCTACTTGATCAAACAGATCATTTATCCTAGGTAAGGGGTACTTGTTCTTAATAGTCATTTTGTTTAATTTTCTATAATCAATACATAGTCTTAGAGTGTCGTCTTTCTTTTTCACAAAGAGGACTAGTGCTCCCCATGGTGAAACACTCAGTCTAATATACTCTTTGTCCAATAATTCATGTAGTTGATTTTTTAGTTCTGTCAATTCCTACAAACTCATTCGGTAAGGTGTTTTAGTGATGGGGGTTGAACTAGGTAGTAGGTCGATAGAAAGTCCATCTCCCTTCTAGGGGGTAATTTAGGTATTTCATCAACAAACACGTCTCTGAAATCACGTAGAACAACAAAGTCCTCCAAGTTGGGTTTATCTTGTTATTCTAACAGGCTTGTTACTTGGATGGCGTAGACTTGACAACCATTTCTCATACATTTCTTGAATTGCATTGCTGAAAACTTGTCTAACTGATACTGGTTTTTGTATACCTTGAACTGTCCTAGCGGTCTCATTTTCATCTTTATACTTAAGTGTCTTTTCATAAGGATCTAGCACTGCTTTATGCCTTTCTAACCAATCCATTCTGATAATTACATCATAAGATCCTAGCGGTAGAATGTTCAGATTTGTCCTTATGTTTTGACCACCTAAACTGAACTCATAATTAGAAATAAAGTCAACCACTTTCCTTTTAGTTCTTGTTGCTAGTTGTATTAGTCACGATTTTGCATGTCTCATTTTATTAAGTTTATTTGAATCCACTATACCAGGAATGATATAACTTAACGTAGCTCCAGGATCAATTAAAACAGAAATTCGAGTGTTATTGATTTTACCTTCAATTTCCACCACAGAGGACTGGTGGTCAGCTTGCCGACCATCCATGACTGTATTTATCCAATGCAATCTTCTGCCCACATCTCCCACAGTCAAGGCTTCCTGCAAATTGTGAACAACAATTATAGCTACTAAATTTAAACATGGATAATTCCTCCCTAGATGAGGTTCTCCACATTCCCATCACTTTAATGGTTCGCGGGGGCTGTCCCCAAACTTCTTTGTTCCCATATTTACTGTTTTACCACCGCCTTGCGTATTTGGATCGTTGGAGTGAAAATATTTCCTTGGAAATCTTTTTTCTACGCTTTGATAAGGAGATGGCTGGTATCCCTTCTTCCGCTGGTTCATTTGGTCTTGTTTCTTGTCCATCCAAGATTTGGGAAATTTTGTCCGTTGTTTGTATTGGTCGTAGCACATTTGATCTTTCCTGAATAATTCACTCAAGGACTTGGGGTTATCACACTCGATTATGTCCTTGTGAGACTGTGGTAAACAACTTAGGAACTGCTAGATTTTTACTTTGTCCTCCAAGATTTAAGGTACGAACCTTAGTAATTCCAGTAATTTTTTTTATCAGATCCTCCATAGCCATTTGACCAAGTCGTAGCTCATAAAAGTTTTTTGCTTTTCTTTCAAAGTAAATTTCCGATAGGTAGTGTTTTTAAAAATATTTCTTAAAGTCTAACCATTCCATCTATTTCTCTTTTAGGCCGTTGGACAATTTCAGATCTTGCCACCGAATGTTGGCTTTTCCTTTTAGGTTATAGATAGCCATTCTGACCTTCATATTGCTAGAATAGTTGTAGATCTGGAAATACTTCTTGATATCTAATAACCATGCTTCAACTTCCTCCCCTGTTCTGGATTCCCCATCAAAGGTAGCGGGTTTGATTTTCTTAAATTCTCCCTCAAGGTGATCTACTTGTTTTCTTTTTCTGTCAGGTTTTGTTTTGTTGGTTGTAGAGCCTGATTATCTTCCTGATTCAGAAGTCCTTGCTTTCAGCCATGTTTATACCCCATGAAGTATTTACACCCCAGAAGTATGTACACTCTTCCACGTGGGGGAGTGCAAAGGGGGGTTACCCCCTCTGCGGGGTCCGGGGGGGTTATCCCCTCGACTGTGGGGTCTAGGGGAAAGCGGGGGTTCAGGGGCGAAGCCCCCAAAGGAAAAATTGCCTTGTAAATGTATATTGTAATTTCATTGTAAATTTGGACCGTTCATTATAAGGTCACAGATTTAACGGTAGAGATTATGTTAGGGTTTTTTTCCCTAGAAGGCAGGCCTATTTTATGAGGGAAATGTATTGTGGCTATGTTTGATGGTGAATATTGTATTATGAGATAAGAGACAGTGAGAGAAAGAAGAGAAAGTTACAGTGGGTTTGTTGTAGGTTGTATCCCTTCATATGCTGGATAATAATAAAGGAAGGACCTGTCAATTTCTATGGTGGACATAGCCCACACTGGGTGAACCACGTAAATATGTGTCTCTATTGTATTATGTATCTTCTGTGTTTTGTTTCCGCATTTTTTTTACTTTATTGCTCCACGGTCCTTTTTTTCTAACATGTTTTACCTTCAGCTAAAGGTGTACCTTCAGATAAACTTTCTCCTTTTTCTGCTTTAGGACTAGAATTCTTGGAGGCCTTTTAACTAACCTCCTCTTCATGGTTCTCATGCTTTGGGATTTTCTTTGTCCCTATACTACACAACAAGACTTCATTTATTTCCTGTTGCTCTTGCTGTGCCTTCTTCAGTTTCTCATTGTCTGCTTTGAAAACTTGTAGCTCAACGATGTTATTTATCATTGTTTCCATAACTTCAGTGGGTGATCTTCCATCACTATTGTATCTCACATCTTCATGAGGTATTTGTTCAAGATTCCCCTCAAGTCTAATTTCTGCGTCATCCTGGGTTACCATGATTAACACAAAATAGAAAAGGGTTTTCTATTTATAACAATAATGGTTTGTTAGTTTTTACATAAACAAAAATATGTGCTAAGTAATTAATTTAGCCCTGTTCAAGGTCCAAGTGTTGTAACCTTTTCTCTGATACCATATGTTATGTACCTCAAATTTTCCATAAAAAAAAATTCTATGAGGCATTAATCTCAAAATTCGTTTTATATGTTTGTCAATAAAGGGAAGAAATCTTCATTCCTGTTATAATTTTTTGTAACGTAACTTATGTTCGTCCTACCACATGATGCCATTTCCATACTTGTCTATCTTACTTTAGATAGAAACTTATATAGCTAATTCACCAAGGGTTCTAGTAATCCCCCTTTAGTCTCTAACCTACTCACCCATATACATACATATCTATACATTAGATGAGACTTAGGACTTATAGTCCTAGTCTCTCTTTAAACAAGAGATTCCTATGTTTTGGGCACAATACTATTTAATTTTTCCTTTTACACGAATATTTAATTACCATATATATATATATATATAGTCATGGGGAGAGATATATACCCCACAGTTGAAAAAAAGTGTCTTAGTGATATGTGCTTAGCATCAATAAACATAGTCCCAATAATAGATGGGTTCCTTTATGAATTATCCATGATTAGTGATATTCCAATCCCTTAGCAGAGTTTGAGTAATGAGATCTTGTGTTAACTTAGACTTAACTAAACGATTTTCCAATGAACCTTCTCTCCAACGATAAACTAGTTGTAACAATGCAGTTGAATTGTACGAGTTCAAACTCGTCAAGTCATGGAGGGATTCATTTACTTCATGAATTTCTCGATGTGAAAGAGTGGTATATTTTCAAAAGGGAGTTAATAATTTGCATCTATTGTTTAGTGTAAGTCCCGTGTGTGTGCATTACGATGCTCTCACCTGGCTCTTGGTCCATTTCAGTCACCCCAACTCTGCCCTCGTCACATGGCTAGTCCGCCCTTCATACCTTCAACATTTAAACTGAGTAGTTAAGGTTCATCTTAGGGTTTTAATGTGTTTTCTATTTTCATTGTGGAGTCTTTCGGGAGGCCCTACACATTATTTTCTCACAGAAGCAGGCTATCGATTTGGGGAAAACGTTACGCGGTGGAACGACATCACCATTCGTCCTCCCTGGTAATTTTTGCTTAACACTGTGTTCTAGTATTAAACGAAGTTTGGTTCTTTATTACAGTGGGTGAACCCTCGTGTCAATCTTACTTGTTTTTAATTAAATCTCCCATTATCGTTATTCTTTATAACTTTCCTAGACTGCTTCCCATTTCTGAATAAGAAGATGCTTACTATAGATTTATTTTCTAACTTATTGAGAAGTCTCGACATACCAATCCCTTATTCCGACTTAGGGAATTTACACCTACAACGTTTTATGGGTAAATTCAATCCTAGGTTTTCACGTCCTGATTGTCGTTATTTCTTAAGTTCTCTCTGTTGGTATATGTAGAGGTTTGATATTAAACCTTTCGGGAGGTTACACATAGTCTTAATTTGGAGTTAATATCTTTTCATGTTGCAAGTTCTTTCTTCTTTTTTTATAGAGAATGAATCCTTCCTTCTATAGTCGTCAATAAATCCTTAACTGCTACTCGCGCAGATAATGTCTCCTTAAAGTTTTTCCTTCTTGTCTGGTATGTTAAAGGAAATGTAATTCTCTGTGTTTTCGAAAAATCCACTACCCAAGAATACTCACGGCATAGAAATTTGAGTTTGTGGAGCTTCTTGTAATAATTAGGTTTTGCTCTGTCATTACGAGGTATGTGTGTAAGTTACTCCATTTGAATTTAATAGTAGATAACTCTTCACTTATCGTCAATTTATAATTGGCCTCTATAATAGACATAATCGGTTTGGAAAGTGTTTAAACTCAATCTTTTCATGTAGCTCTTGTTCTATGTGTAATTGTTTGACATTGTTCCCTCGACCTATTCACACAGTATATTTTACAAAATTTACTTGTTAACTATTAGCATTGTTGATTTCATTTCATAAACCAATGATTATGTGATTGGTACCAACACTAATGATGGGACCCTTTTCTTTGCGGGTACCCGTCAGGTGGACCTCGCCTCTTCCACCCCTTCCGTGATCATGGATGACGTCTTCAAGCATGTGCAGGGGAGGGTCGACCTGCTCTACAGGCCCGAGTTAAGTATAACCTATAACTGCATGCCATTTAAATATATTACACTGGTAATCAAATTCTAGATCTCTGCTACTAATTCTTATTTCTATTAGGTAGGAACTAATCGAAGTTCCCTTGTTTTCTTTTTCAGGGTTAGTGTAACGGAACAATCCTAATTCTGGACACTCCCCACATGAAAGGTATTCGAGTTCCATTTGTAAACTCTTCAAGAGTTCACACAATGAAGGCCACGGTTTTCAACCTAGATTTAATGATATTAAGTATAGTTTTTCTCGACATCCTATAGTGGCTGGATAAAGAGAAATTCCCAAATTGTGGTAATGTATTCCACTGTTAGATTTAATACACAATAACCATATAAGGCTTGGATGTCCTCTTGATTTTCTGGTCAGGTTGATATATGTAATAAATCCTTTGAAGCGGAGCTACGGGGCCTTTCCTCCTATCTATTTGACATAATACAATGACTATTTTAATGATTTTATTCGAATCTTAATGCCATCTTGGCCCCTTCCTATACTTAAATTGTTTAAAGTAGACTACAAATATAATTTTTATGAAAGGAAAGACTTCTGTAACGAATGTCACCACGTCTTCTTAAACGTATTATATTGTCTTTATACTTCCTTGGATCTCATTTCTCATTTTGGATTTGCATGCTATTCATTTTTTTCTGTCATTATTTATTCCAGAAAAAATTCTACTAAGGCGTAGTTATACTGTCGTCTTATATTGCATTTCAGTATCTATTGTCTGTACAGTCCGAACTTACAGTCACACACTGTATGGGATTGAACTTATATATTTTCGGAAGGTCTACATTTTCTTTTGGAAACCGAATCTCAAGCAAAATGAAACTAGAATATAAAATTGTTGTACAGACATATATATATATTCATATCATATAGGTATCTATTATGCTCTATGAGTCTGCAATGTTGTCTTACCTTACTTCGATATTTTGTGAATACTATGACTCTGTACTTTCCTTCAGCAGGATACAAATGTATATTTTCTTTCTATTCCATACATATATAGAGTTTCTCCTTGTTTTTATTTAGCATGTACATGAAAGAAACATCTCAATTAATTACTATGTTTTTCTGTATATAAATTTACTTACAGGAATGTAGGCATATGCTTGTGTATACATGGCTACACTATTCAGTTTGATTTACATTGTGTACATAGATAATTCTTAAGCTATGATTACAATTTAGTTTAGAGGTTTTTCACCTATAGTTTATCTCATTACAACAATAATCTAACTCATAGAACCATACTTCCAGAAGCTTGACCAGGCAATTATTTCAACTAGTATCACATGGAAATTAACATTCACTCAACAATAAGACACAACAAATATTATCCATTTAGAACTAGTTTAGAGGCATTCTGTCAGTTCTTAAGTTCAATGGCATTCAATTCGATCTTTCTCCCATAGTATTACTTCAATTTGGAATTAACAGATGCATTCTATCAGATATTTAACGATAAAACATTCATCCAGAGAAGGGATTGAATAACATATATGAACTAGTACGCTAAAAGACAAAGGGAACAACCATGTTCCTCTCAATCTTAGAACAGGGTAGCCAAATCACTTGTCCTATTCACCCCCTAGCCTGACTATGAATCCATGAGGGCTAACTCGGAACTCCTCCTCAACAAATTCATTTCATTTTCAACAGTCTTCTCCTTGCCTCACACTCAGCAGGTAATGTTCATAACAACGAGAAATCAATAATTTTCCCTAGCATACTAGGCAAAGTCTTGCCTCCTCACATATGCTATATATCCAAAAGAAAAAGTGCCTAGGTCTCTTTCCCTCTTCGGAATTTTCATAGCTTTCAAAATCCCTTATTTTTAGGGGTTTCCCATGGAAAAATATGGATTCTCCACTTGTAACAATCATCCCTAAGGTAGTTCCAACATGTTCCCCACTCATGGAGTCATAGTTAGCTGATTTCAACATGTCTGTTCCACTTGGCCTCCAACAATCATCATAAAATATTTTGTTTCATACAAGTGTCATAATCAAATAGTTAGTTGGGTCAAATCATATCTCTTCCCAACAGTCATAATCATTCATTACAATTAACCAAATTTGAAATTCAAAATTTCCATAAATGGCAAACATTTTCCAATTTCAAATTTGCCAAAAACATAAATTAATTTCCTAAGAAATTTCCAACTTAAAAATAATTTAATTTTGCGGATGTCACATTCCTTCTTTTAAAAAAAAAAAGTGCACTTATTATGCGTAGCATGTTTTGGTAATGATGGGGTTCGTTACATATGGCATCATAGTCGGTTCGACCCGCGACTTGGGATCACTATGGCTTCAATTGATTAGATATGTTTTTATAAATGTCGCTAATTAAATTGATTTGTATTCATGCAATTAATCATTGTTAGAGGAAACCACAGAGGAGGTGCGATTCCCCCAATAGCATCCACGCCCGAGGGGTCTAACCCCCCAAGGAGACAAACAGGTTGTCGAGAAAGAACAAATAGTTGTGGGTGATGTGGTTGGGATGATGAAGTCCTTTCGGAAGATGTATGAGGAATTGATCATCCATTTGGATAGAGATGAGTCTAGGGCACCAAAAAATCTTGAGGGTCCACTACGCGCTCCTATTGGTATTGGTAGCATTCACCACAAACTCGAGAAGGTCAAATTTTTGGAGTTCTTTGGTGCCCCGAATGGCGCAACTGCCTAGGAATGGTTGGATACTATGGCGACCTGCTTTTCACTTCACAACTATAACTCCAACATGAAGGTCTGCATGGCGGTCTTTCAACTAAAGGGGAGTTCTCTTCTATGGTGTAAGATGCTCCTTCCATAATTGAACATGGTAGTCGAAGAAGTGTCATGGGAATTGTTCGAGGAAAGGTTCTGGGAGAGGTATCTCTTTGAGGAATTCATTGAGAGTCATCTATACGAGTTCAACGCCTTGTGATAGGTTGAATGTATGGTGCCCGAGTACGAGGCTCATTTCATGGTGCTACTTCAGTATTCTCCACACCTGAATACCGAGAAGCTTAAGGTCAACAAGTTCGTGTTCAGCCTTAATGGCGCAGACCCCAACCCTCAGGCCGAGATCCACACAGGATCGTTCCAAATCTGCCCCTGAGTCAAATTGACTCTTCGGTTCCTCCTCAAAGAATCCCACACACACACAACAGTGTTTCCACAGGTCCTTATAGGTATTCCTGCGTGATTAAACACAAGGCATCACCTTGATCTCCTGACCACAATAAGATCGTGCCCTTCGCCGAATTGGGACTTCGGGGTTCATGATTTCACAATTTCTGTTGTCGAGTTTCCGGCTCTTCAACCCACTGAAACCCGAAATGGTCAACAAGGTTGGGCTCCACCTATATGATGAGGACATGCCACCTATCCACTCCATTGTCCTCTGTCTTTGTCATGGATTCTTGCCACCTTTCACGTAATATTTCGGCTTTCGGGCCTTGAATAAGCCTTTGACTGTCATTCATTATTTTGGGCTTTTGGGTACCGGGAGTACAAGACTCTCAATCCCAGAATGCTACCTCCTCTATTTTCTAACACTCGAAGTGTCGAAATCCCAAAACTCATGCCAAGTCAAGTCACAACCCATGACTTTGGAATTTTCACTCTACTATGCCTCGACTCCTAGTCGTTACGACCTCCGAAGTACCGAAATCCAGACTTCCGAATTTGCAAAAATTCCACTACTCACCTTCACATGCGATGATCCATTTTGCGATTCGAGAATGTGTGAGACCAAAGGTTTTGGCCTGCACTCCACCTTACAAACCTCTAAATGCCGAAATAATCCCGATGCCCAATTGGTCATGATAAACGATCCTCGTTGAATCTTGAAACCAACGAGATGGGTTCCTCCAACTCTTATCCTCCTCACAGCTTCACTGAATCCCATAGTCCTCATGACTTCGCGAGTTCTCCATGGAGAATTTCAACCGCTCGTTCCTTCCTTGAAGACTTCTGCAAATTTAACCAATGTTCCTCGTCTGAACTTGGCTTCTACAAAGAAACTTCATTCCATCTCCCTTTTAATACCTTGAAGGCACTAAATCTTCTGAGATTTCACTTGCAACTCATGTCTCGAAAGGACTCCTGCACGCACTCCTTGCGACAGACTTTCAAATACTTCTAAGTATTTGATTCTTCAACTCTATGCACCTTCTACAACAATAGTCCCTTACCTTTCAACCTTAGTTGACAAGTTTAAGGCCTCAAATAGCCTGCGCACACCTTGCATGGATTTTGTTATTCACTTGCACTTCTGCTGGAATGAGAACAATGGTATCTCTCCTGATATTCCAGAGATAAACTCTGAAATCCTTGTCAACGCACACCTTGCAGATGTTTCACTGCACTCCTTGCAGGAACTTCTCGCACCCAGGAAGAGAAATAATTGAAACTCATTCTTCTCTCTCAGACTTCAAACATTCAACCTGAAATCATACATAGACAACATAGCCTCATAACAAATGCATAACAGAGAGAATAAAACAACCATAAGCATACCATTCAACATATGTAAACAATGAATATCATAACACCATGAATCTGATTCAAAGCTTCATATATTAATTCAAAGCTCCTGTACATGGGTTCTTCTTTCCAGTTCTCTGTTACATCTCTCTCCTTCTGTTCTATTCTAATGATACAACAATACAAGAGTGAGAGTGTCTATATCCGTTTTCCCTCCTACTCTTCTAAACTGTCTAATCTCTTAATTCCAATCTACCTACTTTCACTAACAGACTTAAATGCCTATTACAATTTCGACAGATGGGAGTAACCCCCCCAGATCTATTCATATCTACTAGGTATAAATGCAAAGTACGCCTTCTTCCTAACTATAACATTAATGCTTTTAATTTCAAAATTCAAAACATTGTTCATAAAAATGTGCTCTTTTTCCATCTGCGTGTCCAGCTGCTCCTTTGGCTAGGCACGTGCTTTTGGCTTTGTACGATGCTCCTGCATCACTTAACATCAACATTCATGCAAAGGTGAGGATTATAATGCCTCAAACCATGCATGATGATGTCAAGAAGTCCCTCATTGTAGAGGAGGATCTTAACAATGGGGGTCAGAGCAGGAGTCCAGTGAGACCAGTGGTACATGTGTGATTTGGTGCACTGCAACATCAAAAACCAACTAGACATTCACTGGGATTTTGAGGCACTCAAGGAGGATCCACATACACCACACCATGATGTCTGGTGCATCAACAACAAAATCCTTACAGAGGACCACAATACTAGCAACAACATCGACCACAACAACATCATTTTAGGCTTGTTTAGTAGAAAAAACCACGGTTCTAGGCTCATGGGCCATCAACTTCTACTACGAGTACGAAGAGTACTAGACTAAATAAAGGGTGTTGGACATGTGGAGATCCACATTACTAGCATGACTGCCCAGTGGAGAGGACCAAATCATCTGGATCATCCAGACCCACTACCATGGAAGATTTGGGAAAGGCCCATCGGATTCATGTAATGGTGAATAAACGCCAGGAAGAGCACCATTCGACTATTCTCAAGACGTCAGGTACCATCAGTGACCAAACCCTTAGTATTTTGATAGATCCAGGTGCTACAAAGAGTTTTATTTTTGGTGCAGTGATAAAAATAATTAAGGTAAAGGAAGTCAAAGAGGATGAGTTTAGCTTTGTAGAAATGGCTTCAAGAGACAAACAAAAGGTTGGAGGGAAGGTTACAGGATGTAGCCTTAACTTGGGAGCAGTTTTCATGAGGGACAACCTGTACATCATGATATTAGGATCTTATGATGTCGTGATCAGTATGGACTGGTTGGAATCCAATGAGGTGATACTCAACTGTAAGATGAAATGATTGAGCTTGGTCGATGATGAGGGACAGAGAAGCATGATTGTAGGTTGGAACCATGGAGTTTCTCTGAGGTTCATCTCTTCCTTACAGCTATGAAATAACATGCACAAGGTATGTAAGCTATATGCGATCCTTGCGTTAAATGAGAAGGGCATAGTGGAAGGTCTAGAAAAACTTCCAATAGAGAGGGAATTGGAATTTACCATCGACCTAAAACCAAGAACTAAATTGATAGAGAGAACGCCTTATCGAAAGTTGAACCCTAAGTTACAAGAGTTGAAAATGCAATTGAAGGAGTTGTTGGACCCAGGAATTATACGTCGAAGTGTGTCACTGTGGGGTGCGCTTGTTATTTTCATATGGAAGAAGGATGGGTTGTGGAGACTATGCATTGACTATCGTCAATTGAACAAGGAAACGATCAAGAATCAATATCTGTTTCCAATGATTGATGATATGTTTGATCAGATGAAAGATGCTACGATGTTTTAAAAGATTGACTTAAGATTAGGGTATCAATAGTTATGGATCAAGGAGGATGAAATCCCTAAGACTACCTTTGAGATGAGGTTTGGACATTATGAGTTTATTGTTTTACCATTTGGATCGATGAACGCCCCAGGGGTATTTATGAGTTCGATGAACGGCGTGTTCTGTGAATACTTATAAAAGTTCATCTAAGTATTCATTGATGATATTTTGATTTACTCTCGGATGACGGAGGAGCATGAAGAGAACTTGCACATCGTACTACAGTGTCGACGAGAGAAAAAATTGTTTGGGAAGCTGGTGAAATGCACATTTTATCAACAGAAGATTCACTACTTAGGGCATGTCATCTTTGACGAAGGTATCGTTGTGGATCCAACAAAGTTTGAGGCTATTATGGAATGTCATGCGTCGACAAATATTCCAGAAGTGCATAGCTTCATGGGTTTAGTGGGATACTATCGATGGGTCATTGAGGGATTTTCGAAGATAGAAAATTTGATCACAGAATTGTAGAAGAAGGACAATAAGTTTGTTTGGACCAAGAAATGTGTAGAGAAATTTTGGAGGCTCAAGGAGTTGTTGAAGACAACACTGGTACTAAAGGTCCCTGACATGGACGCGGAATTCTTGGTATGCATTGACGCATCCAAGGAAGGCTTAGGCAAAGTCTTTATGCAAGATAGTAGAGTGATCGCTTACATATCGAAAAAGTTGACAAGGCATGAGGAGAACTATGCGACACATGATTTGGAGTTATTAGACATTTTTTATGCCTTGAGAGTTTGGATACTCTAACTTATTGGATGAAAATTTGAACAAAAAATGGACCATTGTGGTTTAAAACACATCTTTACTCAAAGTGACTTGAACGCGCCAAAACGACGTTGGTCGAAATTGATTAACGAGTACAATTTCGAGATTCCTTACATAAAATGAACAATGAACAGAGTGGTTGATGCATTGAGTCAAAGATCACACATATTTTTGGTGATGCCTCTTTAGATGAATCTACGTGAAAATTTTATAATTTTATAGTGAAACGATGGATGGTACAAAGAGGTCAAGGATTTTATTGAACAAAACACAATGATGGTACCAACATTTGATGGATTTACTATGGACAACGATAGATTATTGATATTTAAAATTTGAATTTAAGTATCGTCCAACGATGAGTTAAAGAGTTTGATCTTAAACGAGGCTCATAGAGCAGTGTACATGGCTAATCTTAGAGTCACGAAGATGAGGGAAGACCTTAAACCTTTATTCTTCTGAAAAGGAATGAAGGTAGACATAGTCAACTACATGGAAAGATGTCTAGAATGTCAGTAGGTGAAGGATTAACATAGACATCCAGAAGGATTACTACAACCACACACTATTCCAGAATCAAAATGGGAGGTAATTTTGATGGATTTCATTGTTGGATTTCCACTGACGACAAGGAGACACGACTCGATTTTTGTGTTAGTCGACACTCTGATGAAGAGTGCTCATTTTATTCCTGTGCGTATGACATATCATGCACCTGACATAGCTATATTTTTCATTAGTGATACACTGAGGTTGCATGGTGTTCCTAGGAGGGTTATATCCGATAGAGGATCACTTTTTACAGGACGATTTTGGACTAGTTTCCAAGAGGTTTTGAGAACCCAACTTAAATTTAGTTCTGGGTATCACCCATAGACAGATGGGAAGACTGAATGAAAAAACCAAATCTTGGTCGATATGTTGTGTATGTACGTGATGGATCAAGAGAAGTGTTGGGAATAATTCTTGCCACTGGTATAATTTGCATATAACAACAGTTATCAAAGCACCATTAAGATGACGCCTTTCAAGTTTATTTACAGGCGATCATGTCAGATGCCTTTGAGTTGGGATCGACTTGAGGATAGGGTCCTGGTGGGACTAGAAGCAATCCAAGAAATGGAAGATCAAATGAAAATAATAAGACAAAGGATCAAGGAAGTGCAGGATCTACATAAGAGTTATGTAGATGCGCATCATATCAACTATAGTTATGAAGTTTGTGATTGAGTCTTCTTGTGGGTGAAACTGCATAAGAGTTCGATCAAGTTTGGAAAGGGTTCTAAAATCTTTCCTAGGGTTGTGGGACCCTTCGAGATTGTGGAAAAGAAGGCGCCCATGGCTTATCGACTAGCCTTGCATGATTCTTTGAAGCGTATGCATGATGTTTTTCATGTAGCTATTTTGAGGCATTATGTTAGTGATCCTATACATGTTATTAACATGAGTTCCTTGTAGGTATCAGATGAGGGTGCACTCATGACAGAGCCAATCCATATCCTATAGCATCACATTTGAAAACTACAATGTTGAATAGTATATTAGGTCAAGGTTTAGTGGGATAACTATAGTCCACAGTCGACGACCTAGGAGGATGCATATGATATCCATCAACAGTTTCCATTTTTTTTTGATAGCTAGACATATGATACCATGATACACTTTATTCGGCACTTACATACTGTGAAATTTCAGGACGAAGTTTAAAATAAGAGGGGGTGTATGTAACTTCCTGCTCTTGCACACACTGAGCGGACTTATTCTTTGAGGACACTTTTGTGAAAGTGATCCGGATCATTATACTATTGGTTGTTTTGATTATTATTATGAGATATTGTGGATTTGATGATATGTTAATTTTTTTTTTATTTACATCAACAAGTGCTATTGACTAGGTGCTCCTGAGTGTCCAAGACTCTGGACGTTAGAGGATTCTGAGGCATCGATGAAACTCCTTGGACTCTGGATCGAGTCAGGGAGTGGATTGCTAGGGTTTGAATGTTGTTGATGTGACATATGTACATATGATTACATATTATGATGTTGATTGTTATCGCTGACATGTTTCGTTGAGGGATGTAGGCTGATGATATATTTCCAACCAGACTCACATTTGGAGTAAAGGGGTCACGCATGACAACCAGAGACATTGAGGGAGAGGTGTGGCAACAACCCTGCCATAGCCTACTATCACTCATGTTGTGGCTCAAATTGTAGGTTAACGATTACCTAGTTCGATAATACCCACGATATCGTGAGAGTAGGCTATGACAGTCACTCGCGATGATTCTAAGGGGCACACAATAAGGCAGGGTCCTTATTCCTTAGAGGCCCTTAGTATCCCACAATATCACCTAACAAAGTATTGACTCTAGGGGTTGGACGTCTACCAAATTCAGTCAAGAGGCAAGTGGCACCCTTGGAGCATGTAGTTCATCTTGAAGGGCATGTCATGCAAATAAAACAAGAATGCAAGGGAGTGGCACCTTTAGAGAACGTACTGTGTCTTGAAGGGCATGTCGTGGTTTTAAATCAGGTAAGTTAATAAACCTAGTACCTAGAAAACTATGCCTCCTTAGGACCTCATTGGCCTTAAAATAGATGATGGTATGAGTAAAGTTTAATAACTAATTGTTCCCTTAAAAAAGTGTTCCCAACCTAAGGAAATTAAAACCAAGGGCGAAGTAAAACCTTTGAACAAAAAAAAAAAAAAAAACTAATTAGACATATAATAAGAAGGGGGTAAAGAAAATTCAATCTTTATTAATTAAAGTAAAAATTTTAATGAAGGTTTATTTATTAAAAGGGGGTAAATGGTTGTTTGTCTAAACTTGCTAATTCTGAACTTAATTAAAAAGAGGGAAACTTAAAGAAAAGGGGAAAATTAAAGAAAAAGGGGAATGTTTAACTTAGTAAGGGATCTAGCCTTGGAACTTTCTATTTATGAACTCATCTAGGATTTAAGTAAGACATAGGCCATTTAAGAATTGTAAGGGAATAATGGGACACTGAGGAGCGTTTTTAGGAATGTTTTTAGGTGGGTGAGGAAAATAAGAAAATTTAATTAATTAATAAATTGATTTTCTCGTGCAACTAGGGGATCAAGTGACATGTGTATGCGAGAGGTTTTTCCTAATTAAATAAATGAAAAAAGAATCTAATGAGGGTTTGGGAAACTAATCACTTGAAAAATCTATAAAAAGGATGGCATAGGAGGAGTATGGATCGCATTTGGTTTGCGTAAGGTTACTCTGCCAAAATTCTATCTTGACTGAAGTTCTCTTGTGGGAGTTGGATACCTAACTCGAATAATGAGTGGTACCTCGACCTTGCGAGGTGATATGGGTACTAGCATTCTTTGGTATTGTGTGCGTGGCCCCTTTGCATCTCGGGGGGTTCATGGGGAAGAAGAGTACCCCTGCTGGGAGGTACCGGTGAGGTCTTATCAGTTGACAAGTGAGAGATGGATGAAGTGCACGTGTGGGACATCGACTCAAGATTTACACCTTCAGTGATGGTATGCATGTGTAATTTCCTTTGTATATTGGTTCTAATTACATGTATATGAATATTGATTGGTTTTTATGATACAATATTCCTGCACTATAGTTGCTAAATCTAGAAAGGTTGTTTGCTTCCAAACATGACAAATTACTTGTTTCTAAATGTTTTAGTTGTATTTTTAAAGAAACTAGATAGTGCCCTAAACCAATTCTATGGTAAATAGGTTCCTCGTTCATATTCAACACTAGATACATTCACTATTTACTGAAGATTCAAGGCGTGCATAACCTTTAATACTTTATGATTTGTTTATGTGGAAATCTCACTTCCTCCCTTGGCAACCAGGCCTTGGCTTTGCTCGGCTAAAAGTTTCACCTTAAGCTACAAAAGTGAAAGGATTTATGTTACTAGAGTGCCTTAACCCCATATGATTCCTCGTTGATATCAACCTTAACATGTTATGTTCTCATTCTCGGAACAACTGGTTGAAGTTGTTGAAAATAAATTGATGTACAATATGTGGTAATTAGCGATCTAGTTCTTTTTCTTCTTGAGGATTCTTGTGCCAGTCCCTTGCAAAAAAAAATTTGATCGGTGGAAAGGCCTCCCATATGCAGAAATGGAGGTTCCTTTCCCATAGGTTTTTTCAATTTCATTAACATTTTATCCCTAGATGTTGACACAAACATCAACTGCAATCTACAAAAGTTAAAAATATCATTGGTGAACTTGAATCTTTCACGTTGGTCACTTCACATGTTCAACTTGCTCAGGACCCCAACCTTTCTTGCATTTTGATATTTGTTTGTGTTGCGATTCGAATTGTGGGACTGTGTTTAATTTTTTTTCCCTGAAATTTTGCTTCTTGTTGGGTTTGTTACAAAACTCAATTTGTCTCGATTGATGGTTGGTGTGAGAAAATTCATCCGTCATTTACGACAACTTCTCTCACAATGTTGTAATCCTACAATAAAATAAAACTGCATGGGAGAACTATATGGCAACACAAGATATGCGACATGACTCTCTGTAACTAAGAATGACATGGTAGACATTATAGACGTATTAAAAAAATAACGGACACAGTGTAGTATTGAGTTTTAAATTTCTACAATATTAATAGACCCAGAGTCTTTTCATAGCTTGTCCAGGTTTTTGGTTTGGTTTCCTTCCAAAAATTCTAAACTATTTACTAAATACTTTGAAGAAATATTTTCGTTCTCTTTTTAGTGGTATTAGTAAAGGATGATGTGCCTACCTACTGAGTTATACGATAAACCTTGAAATCAACAGATCTTGGTTTGTTAGTGGTTAAGATGTTCTATGATTAAAAGGATTTTGTTCCTTTGGAGTTCGTTTTGGAATCTAATTTCTATTTACTGTATTTCTCCAAATCTTATCCTAAGGAGTCCAAATTCAATAGAATATGATTCTAGCGGAATGAACATACGATGATTCGCTGAAAAAGTGGAAATACTCGAAAGGACAACTCCTTGAAAAGGTTTCCAACACTCCCTTTGGACAATATAACATTAGATCATAGGAGGTTTCTCTACTATTTTTTTATATTGCCTATAGATGAAATATCGATTTCCTAAATATGTTGAAGTACAAGACTCACATTTCCAAAAATAGACCTTAACTTTTAAAATTATATGGTTATGCTACCCATGATTGTATAAATCAGGATTGTATTGTCAAGGTTATAATTCAATGCCCATGACTAGGTGATAATTCAACGCCCATGGGTCACTGGGCATTAGTATTTATGTGTAAAACTTGTTGATAATAAATTTATAGGATATTGAAACCAATTATTTATATTAATGGGTAATCCTAATTAAAGTTTTAAATTAAAACATATGGGTTGGGAGAAAAACAATTTTGTTAATGTCATTCTAGACCATTAGTATAAATTAATTTGGATGTTAGGATATAAATGCTTTGAAAGGTGATGATTCAATGATGGTCATGATCTTATGATCTTTATTTAATGATGGGTTGATGGTTAATTATTTAAATATTGTTGAAGCAATTTTTATGTTTTCTCATGACATAGTCAATAAATATTGCACCTTGCATTACATTGAGTAAGGGTATCCGATGTGTGGCCCCCTTTCTTTTACTTGAATTTTAAGAGTTGATTTCCTTGTAGGAATTTAGAACCCGAGAAGTAAAATTTATAGATGAGTTATTGGAATAATAAACGCTTGAATGGAAAGTATATTTTTCTTAAATATGGTTAGATGCTTTTACTTTTAGATGGCAAGTGATTACTTATGTTGTGAATGAGTCCTTATGATGATGAATTTCTAATTATTTACTTCTAGTCGTTGTGCCAACTTAATTCTATCAAATATAGTCACCCTGCATTCTTTTTTCTTTATTATTTAGAGCACCCTCATCTAAGAGAGTCGTATAATGTATGACAGTACAAGTTAGATTTCAGGCTAGTTGGATTTTATGTTGGGTTGAAGGTTTATAATTGTTTTGTTTGTGCATGGGTTCCTAGCGCCTTGTCGCAATGTGGCGATGTGATGCCTTGTGATTGGGTCATGGCGTGTGTTTATCGATAAGCACATATGGAACTTGTCTTAGGTTCATGCACTTCCTGATGTGGATGATGTTGTTGTATTTAAGGTTGTTCTTGTTTTTGTAACATTTATTGTGATTGTCTCTCGCTTCCTGGAAAAGTTCTAGTTACTAGTCATTGAAGTTGATGTGTTTGGATTGATTGATGTTGTATTTTGTCTTAGTAGGTGTGATCTTGCGTGTGTCAGACAGGATGTAAACACCTCATTGTTCCTCAGAATAGTCACCATCCTTGAGACCTTAAATGGTAAAAATGGATGGGAACCTAGGCTTGAGCATTGCTTATGTGTCCTGGAGGTCCTAACCTTGCAGGGTAGGATGGGTGGGTATTCGTTTTTATTTTTTGTAATTTATTTTTTTATGTTGGATCCAACTGCATGTTGTGCTAGTATGCTAGGTCGTTAAGTTGTTTGTTCCCTGAATTACGTGCATTGTGTTCATCATCGATTTGTGTTGATTGAATGTTGTCATGGTTACCTTCCTTCATTAAAAATAAATAAAATAAATTTCACTTGTTATGCATCACATGTTGTCGAAATGATGGTGGTCGCTACAGATTCTTTTGACCGAAAACTAGAGAATGGGATTGTATGCAGGAACCAGAGAATTCCCTCTAGCTTACCTTAAGTTTGGAGGTTATGGACTCCTACAAATACTCATATGTTTCGAAAATGACACCAGCATTTGCGAAAATGAATTTTCTTTCAATTCCTATAATTTGTTTTCATTTTTATTATTTTTATTTAATTTTATTTATTTATTTTTAAAAATCACTACATAATATTTTCAGCTTACATTATTATTCACTAAAATGAAATATTCGTATCTCTAAAAATACATAGTGAAAAATTTAGAAAAAATTATATTGAGAATCCTTAAACTGTTCTTTTCAAAAGGGGTATTTTTAGATTTTATCTTTAAGTAAAAATTAAGATAGATACAAGGTGGGGGAAAACATGTGTTTAAAATCTATAATGTTTTCAGCTTGGTCAACTTCAAAAAATTCTAGAAATTATAATATTCATCCGTTAGATTCAAAATTATAGTCATAATAAAATAGAGTCTCTGTAAATAGTTGCAATATATTTCTTTTGTTAAAACCAAAAGTTTAATAATAGATACATTTTTTTTGGGGGGGATAACTCATTATCATTCCTTTCATGTTTAAGGAACATACTGTTAAACAATTGTCAAATTGAAATATCAAATCTTAATAAAAAAAAAAAAAAGTCAAAAATAGTCATTAGAAAGCTAACAAAATTGTTCACAAGTTTTTTTTTTTATTGTAAAGTGAAATTATGAATAAAATAAATACTTTTGTATGCCTAAAGTTGAATAACTTGTGAAAATATAGTTTTTTTTCTCATAAAACAAGCAAAATAGACACCCATCTTCATGATTTCACCCATAATTTCTTCTTATATAATGATTAATTCTAAGGTTCAGTGTTTAATTAATTATAAATTTCAATATATATTTTAATGATAGTATAAAGAATGAATAACCTAATCTTTTAAGTACCATATTAAGTAAAAAATATTAAATATTTACATAAATTTCATTAGCAATAATTAATGGTGACCTTAAGTACTAATAAACCAACATTTCAATATTGATTTAAGGATAGACATATCATCTTCATATTGATTTGAGCATAAAAAAAACATCTCCAACATTTCATCTTAATATTTATTTAAGGATAAACATATCATCTTCATATTGATTTGAGCATTAAAAAAACATCTTCTCTTGATTTAAGGATAAACACACATTCTTCATCTTGATTTGAGCATCCAACATTAGCTTTCAACAATATTTCGAAAAGAAACATTGGTTCATGTAAATGATACCAATGAAACTCTCATTTCACCTATTTAAAACAATAATAAAATGAGAGAACAAACCCCAATTTATTCATTTAATTAAATTTCTCCACCTCACAACATATTTTTCAGATTTTGAGTAAACTAGAGAAACTTCATTCCAAAACAATCAATGTCTTTGGGGTACTCCAAATGGAAATTGCTTTTGTGAATATTAAATGTGAAGAGGGAACATAAGTGATACTATGCCTAAGGTTTGGTTAATGCTCCAAGCCACATGTTCTTTAGGTTCTTTGTATTTATAATGGAGAACTATAATTTTTAGCAAAATCTACTCCTAGAAAAAGAAGGAATATGTTATAATGAGACATTTTTCTTGATAAAGATGACTTCCATGCTATTGATATTAGTAATAGAGGGAGGTGTTAAGGTGGAATAGATACATACAAATACATAGTTTCTTCGCCATAACTTGAATAGGGAATTTTAATTGAAGAAACTACAAGAAGGGTTTGAAGGTAAAAGTTACAAGGAAAGAGTGTATGTCTTGAAAGCGTTATTACATGGTATCAAAATTTTGAGAGGTGTTCGATAAGGAAACGATTTGTATCTAGTAATATTAATCACTATATCTATTATAGATAAGTGAAAGATAATTTTCTTGTACTCATTTTGTGTATTGATAGCAAAAAAAATGATTAGTGATACCAAAGAAATTTTTTTAGAGTCCATCTTATCAATAAGTTTGACATGAAGGAACTTGTTGAGATACATTATTTATTTACCATAGAGGTGAGGAGAGAAGACAAGAGTGGGCATATTTGATTGAACCAATGTGATTATGTTAAGGATGTAATTAATTTATAATGAAATATTTTAAACTTGTTCATACAATTATTTCAAATGGAATAAAGATTTTAGTAGAGATGCATATCCAATAACAGATGAGGACATATAGCATATGGCTAGTGTATATTATGCAAATATGATTACTTATATTATGTATATGATATTAGACATCGTCAATGTAATTGAAATTGTTAATATGAGTGTGATGAATCCTAGAAAGAAGCATTGGATGGCTTTAAGAAGGTCATTACAAATAAATGTATTGTAATGAATAGTTACAACTAGTAGCTTATTCACAACCAGTGGTGGTGTTTCACTAAAGATGGATATATAACAATTACTTAGTTTACTAGTGGTGATGTTTCACTAAAGACATATATATAGCAACACTTAGTTTTCTAAAGAGGAAATATGGTTTTAGAAATTGTGTATTTACATTGAAATGATATGTGTATTGATGATTGTTGAATTTGAAACAAAACCCAATGATATTGAGGACGAAGCTCACTTGTTATGTACCACTTGATTGAGGAGGTAGTGGAATCTAGCAATGTTTTATGTATCACTTCATTGGAAGGTAGTGCAATCTATTAGTGTGTTATTGACCAAGTGCAATTCTTCTAAATGTTGTATATGTATTAATAAAGATTATGTTGATTTCTATCCCTTATCAAAAGAGCTTAATCTATATTCAATAATTTAAATGGATTTAAGTGGAAATTTTATATTTTATATTCATTACTTATCTAAATTACTTATTCAAAGTTGTAAATTCAATCTAATTATAAAAACATATATAATTATAAAGAGTTTAGTTGTTTACTAATAGAGTTGTAGACGTACAAATAAGAGCATAATAAAATGTACACTAAATAATAACTTATCAAATCTAATAATTAATATTAATTTTTAAAATAATATTTTAAATTATCTTTTCTTTATTCTTAAACAAAACAGATAAATTTAAAAAAAATCATATTTGAATATTTTATCATAATTCAAAAAGCATAATTCTATCAGTAAAAGTTGATTTTTAAATTAATCAAATAATTTATTATTCTCAAATTATTGAATAAAATCATAATAAAATGTATTATTCTCAAATTATTAAATAAAACCATAATAAAATGTATCCCTAAGTAATAACTTATCAAATCTATTAATTAATATTAACTTTTAAAAATAATATTTTAAAATTATCTTTACATTATTCTTAAACAAAACACATAAATATTAAAAAAAATTTGCAATATGCATATTTTTATCATAATTCAGAATATGCATAATTAAAAGAAGATTTTTACATTTAAGAAAATAATTTATTATTCTTAAATTATTGTGTGTTGTTGTGGAATCCGAATGTACAACCCGTTAAATTGTTAACTTATGATAAGATGTGAGGTTTAATGTGTGACCACTAGTAATCAAATCTTTTAAAGGTGTTTTGTTAGTTTATTTAAAGACAAATATCTAAATAAATCTATATTAACAACAAATATTTCATAAAAGTAGTTTATATAAGCATGTGAAAAATGGAATCAATGAGCTTGCTAATTGAAGATCAATATAGTTTGAAACAACCATTAATATATTAATACAAATATATTAATGTATAAATTAATTTAAAATACATTAATATAAAAAGTTAATATATTTCATTAATACATTATAAGTATAAATTATATTTATGTAATAATTAATTAATACATTAATTATACATTATTACATTAATTTATACATTAATATTTTTTTATACTGTATAAATTGATGTAATAATGTAAATTTACTCTATTAATAAAATAAGTTATTATACATTAATATGTTTTTATAATGTATAAATTAATGTTATAATGTAAATTTAATGTATAATTAATGTATT
>JZKD02S0914443.1:606813-626445 GCA_000966675.3 Picea glauca
TATAGTAATATATTATTATATTAATCTAATTTATACATTACATTAATATATCAATGTATCATTATATTACATTTTTAATTTATCAAATCAATAAGACACTATATATTTTAATCTTTTAATAAGTTATTAATGTATTAATAATTTAAAATGTTACATTATAAATTATAAATTAATGTATTAGTACTTTTATATATACATTTGACTAATGTAAAAGTACTAATACATGAATTTATAATGTAACATATTAAACTACTAATAGCGCATTAATATTTTAAAGTATAATATTGTTTTTTATAATTTAGAGTATGTATTGATTCCTGGTCAAAAAATATAGATGTTTCAAATATAGCTAACTATCTGGCATTGGTGTCCTATTGGGAAATCACCTCTGCTAGGTGTTCAAGTTCAAAAGGAGGTAACAATGCCCATTCGGGAAACCACCGTTGTCCGATTTTCAGTACTTAGAAATTAACGAAGCTATGTGGCCATGCAGGACTAGATTTATCAAAGGGACATATGTAAAGTGTATGAGGGAAAGAATTCTACTATGCCACGCAGGGCCAAAATATTGACAGTAAGAAAAAAAGAGCATGGGTAGACATTAGTAACCTGGACCTAGACGCGGCCCGACATAGACCTGCATTGCATGTGCTTTTCCTTTTTCTCTGTCCACCATGGCTCTTCGAAGGTATTGAAGGAACGCCATCACAATATCCACTCGGCACCACCAGTCATCTTCCCTGGTCTGAAATTCATGCATGTATGTTCTGATGTCCTCTAGATATTTTTTAATGGTGCTCAGAGTGGTCATGAGATCAACTCCCTCATTGTCCTTGCTAACAAAAGAAGAATGGCGGTGGGAGAGTAGAGAGGAGGAAGAGGAGCCTAGAAGAGGGGAAGAATGTGAAACTGTAGGGGAGGGACGAGGGGGGAGGGTGGTGGAAAGGAGGGACATCATGGGGGAGAAGGGGGAGGTGGCGCATAACCAAGCAAATTACTCAAGAGATCAAACCACTCGACCCTACAGCCGTAGGGGTTTGAGAGGGGGAGAGGCCAGTGACTGGATCAACGGGTGGTTTAGAAGGATAGGGGATGACTAAATGGGTGAGAGGAGGGGGAAAACCTTCTTCAGGTGGGTGAATGTCCATGGGGGCTTGCAGAGGTGGAGAAGTTGAATCAAAGTGGGGGGAAACAACTTGAGGAGGGATCGAGGCTTCGCACAGCTGAACAAAGGGGGGAAGTTTCCTTCCCCGTGCTTGGTACCAGGCTGCTCCATGCCTTGGACTGCCCTTGGGTCGTGGCATGAAGTAGTGGAGGGTATGCACCAGAAGGCTCCAGAACTGAGGCTACTCACCAAAAATCTCCAAATATTGAATGGAGGAAGCACACGAGAGCAAGAGAGTAGAGCAGAGAATGGACTGAGAGAAATGAGAAAATGAAAGAGACATGGGGGTCGATAACATGGCCGACTTGACCTAAGGTGACCGAGAGGTCTCGTTGTGCTGCGCCATGAAGAATTTTGGGTCCTCATTCATGTGATATGCATGGTTCGAGTGTGGGAGGAAAGGTGACAATGAATCTTTCTGATGCAACCGCACTCCTCGGAGCACAACCACTCTCACAGGACCTTCTCTCTCCACGGCCCAAAGAACTCAATGGTTCTTCTATTTCCCTATCAGGAAATATGCACCCACAGTTATCTTCGCACGATCCCCTCCTTTCCTTGGCTTATTGGAGGATCGAAACTCGCGGCTTCGCAAGTTCACTATCGATCACTGGGCTCTTGAATCCCCAAGACCCGATGTGTCAATCAACGATGACTTCCCCTTTCCTCTAACAGGACTTTGGTTCTATCGCGACACTGGACACTCAGTTCTCCAAATCTTGAGTCCCGATGTGTCGAAATGAATATATGCTCATGAGTTGACTTTTCAATGGTCCCCTATCTCATCGGGACTTCGGAATTCACGGGATCACAAATCCTAACACCAATACTTCGAGACTTATCACAGAAAGATCCCGATGACTTATGCCACCTGTCCTCCACTCGTCGAATTTGCTATGGCCTACACTTTCTTTCAACTGTCGGGATATCGCATATCGCAATATCACGATTCTCATGACCCAATCTCTGGCTCTTTCCTCGCAAAACTCTGATAGGCGATTCCGCGATAAATCCAACGACCCTGATGGACTTGGATCAATGACTCTGCTCTTCTGAACTTTTAGCTTCTCCACACTTGCGCTGCAACTTTCTCACGCCTCTAGGAGATCTAACGATCCATGGATCCTCGTGAAATCTCCTCAGAGGATTTCGACCGTCCGTCCCTTCCAAATGAAATCTATGAAATGACGAGACACTCTTCCATAGAACTCATCACCCTGCGTGTAAGTCTTGCGATCCTCCTTTCAGCTATCAAGCCACAATTTTCCTGCTTCATCCTTGCATGAGTTTGAAAGCCTATCCCTCCGGAGCTTTTATCACAACTTTCGAGTCTCTTCAGGAAACTCTTACACACACTCCTTGCGGCAAATCCTCAACAACGCCTAAACGTTGAAGCTTCGACTCTGCGCACACCTGCAGTAGCAGTCTTAATTCCCTTTGCTCAAAATCACAACTCTGAGTCTTAACTTGGCCTGCGCACTCCTTGCACGGCTCCTCTACTCAACTAGGCTTTTGGAAACTTAGAAAAAAAGTTATCTCTACTTGAACCCTTTCGTCGATGCACTCCTTGCAGACGATTCAACTGCACTCCTTGCAGGAATTCTCTGGCTCAAATTAGAGAAACAATTGAAACTAATCCCTTGCTCCTTCCAGACTTCAATTCAACCATGAAATCACATACACAACATATAAAAGCAAGTCTATAACAGGAAGCAAACATTCATGAGCATAGCATCAATACACAGAGAAACAACAAAACCATGGATTTGAATCAAGCTTTCTTCTTATTAATTCAAATGTCTGTACATGGGTGTTCTTCATACACTTCTCTGTTTGCTCTTCTGCTCCTTCTGAATGGTTATGTTGCTTCCTGTTACAATGTACCAAGGAGGGTGTCTATATCCGTTTTCCCTCTTGGAATATAAAGCTATCAAATCTCAAATTAAATTCCTATCTACCAGCATTAACTAAATTAAATTCCAACTATCTACCTAAGGACAAGATCTATCCACTCAAGGTCCATTACAATATACAAAGTACTCTTCATTAAATCCAAACATTAATGTTTGCGCAACAATATCAAGGTGTTTTCAAAAATTTTGCTGGCGCTGTCCAGCTGTCCTTCCGCTCTGCGCTGGCTCACTTGATGTGCTGGTGATGCTCCTGCATCATACTCCTCGGCTTGAAAACTTTCATGGGCTCCTGTCCATGAGCTCCTGCATGGTTTTTCCATGCTTTTGTATCTCAGCTTCAGTCTCCCAGTTGGCATCTTCAACTGGATGATTCTTCCATTTGACCAAATACTCATAATATTCTTTTCTTCTGGTCTTCCTCCCCACTCTCTTGTCCAGTATGCATTCCATCTGTGGCTTTTCTGCAATCGACATCTTCTTCGTCCACTGGATGATTGGTTGCTGAGTTGAAGTCTCTGCTTCTCCAGCCCTATATGGGTATAAATATGCGATATTGAATATCAGAGATATCCTGATGCCATCCGTCAACTCAATCTCATAAGCGTTCTCTTCGAATTTCCTCAAGACCTTGCATGGCCCAATTTTCTTCATTTTGAGCTTGTTGTATGTTCCCCTTGGGAACCTTTCCTTCCTTAAGTGTGCTAGAACCAGATCACCAACTTCAAATTGAAGTTGTCTCTGATGTTGATCTGCTCTGCAGTTATACTCTTGATTTGAATCTATCAGTCGTTGTTTCACCCTGCTGTGAAGTTCTTTCATCGCCTCAACAAATTTCTCTGCACTAGCACTGCTAGTCACAGTCTATTCTGAATCCCTTAATTCAAAAAATCCTCTCGGCTGCATCCCATATACAACCTGAAATGGAATTTTCCCCGTGCTCTGATTCACTGAATCATTGTATGCAAACTCTGCCTGTGCCAATATGATATCCCAACTGCTATGGTGCTATGTCACCAAGCTTCTCAGTAAGTTTCCCATACTTCTGTTGACCACTTCTATCTGCCCATCCGTCTGAGGATGATAAGAAGAACTAAACACCAAGTTAGTTCCTATCTTCTTCCATAAGGTCCTCCAAAAATGCCCTATGAATTTAGTATCCATGTCCGAAACTATGCTCTTCGACAATCCATGAAGTCGAATGACATCCTTGAAAAATAGATTTGCGATGTGAGTCGCATCGTTGGTATTTTGGCATGGGATAAAATGTGCCATCTTAGAAAAACTGTCCACCACCACAAAGATGGAATCAAATCCTCTTTGGGTCCTCGACAACCCTAATACAAAATCCATACTAATCGCCTCCCATGGCCTCTTGTGTATGGGCAATGGCTGATAAAAACCTACATTCTTCTTTCTCCCCTTCGAATGCTGGCAAACCCGACATCTGTCAACGAACCCCTTGACATATACTTGCATTCTCGGCCAAAAATATGTTCGCTCAACTTCGCGAATGTTTTGTCATGGCCAAAATGTCTTGCCAATCCACCGCTGTGTTTCTCTTTCAACAAGTTCTCCCTCATGGAGCATTTTGGAATACACAGTTGATTGCCTCTGAGCAGCAATCCCTCCTGGATCATATAATCTATCCACGGGATTCTGTCTCTAAGAACTGGATTCTCAGCTGCTTCATACACCTCTACAAAATCTGCATCACCTGCATACATGTTCTTGAGATTTTCAAAACCCAAGGTTTTGACTCGAAATTCCTGTAGCAACAGACACTTCCTGCTCAAAGCATCAGCCACTTTGTTAGCAGTTCCTGAAATGTGCTTAATCATAAATGAGAAATTTTTCATATACTCTACCCATTTGGCATGTTTATGATTCAAGTTTTCCTGTTGAGTCACAAACTGTAATGCGTGGTTATCACTGTACAACACAAATTCCTTCGAAATCAAGTAATGCCTCCACTTCTTCAGTGCCTGTATGATAGCATAGAATTCCTTATCATACGTGGAGTACTTCAGTTTCGCCTCATCCAACTTCTCACTAAAATATGCAACCGGCCTGTCTTCTTGAATTAAGACAGCTCCTATGGCAAACCCACTTGCATCACATTTTACCTGAAACGTTTTCAGGAAATCCGGCAACACCAACATTGGTTGCTCCGCGATCTTCCGCTTCAACAGATTGAAGCTCTTTTCAGCCTATGTTGTCCAATGAAAAGACTTATGTCTCTTATTTACTGTGTCCATCATCACTGCGCTAATTCCACTGAAATTTCTGATGAACTTTCAATAGAAACTAGCCAAACCATGAAAACTCCTCACCTCGAAAATATTTCTCGGTGATGGCCAATTCTTGATCACTTCTACCTTATCTGGATCCATGTTCAACTCATTCGCTGAAATAACAAACCACAAATAAATGATTTTTGTCTTCATAAATGGGCACTTCTTCATATTGATCAACAAATTCTCCTGCTGTAGCTTCCTCATCATAATGGCCAAATGCTTCAAATGTTCAGCCTTTGTCTTGCTGAAAATCAGTATATCATCTAGATATACGACGACAAACTTTCCGATGAATCTCCTCAGGACTTCATTCATCAATCTCATAAAGGTACTCGGAGCATTTGTCAAACCAAATGGCATGACCAGCCATTCATACAGTCCTTCATTGGTCTTGAAGGTTGTCTTCCACTCATCGCCTTCTCTCATGTGAAACTAGTGATATCCTCTTTTCAAATCTATCTTTGAAAAATACTTTGCCCCGCTCAGGCAATCCATCAGGTCATCCATCCTTGGCAATGAGAACTTGTACTTGATGGTTATCTTGTTGATCTCTCTTGAGTCGGTACACATTCTCCATCCTCCATCCTTATTTGGACTGAGTACTATCGGAACAGTACATGGACTCAAGCTTTCTCTGACCAACCCTTTGTCCTATAACTCATGGACCTGCCTCTTAACCTCCTCATTTTCTTGCAGCGTCAACCTGTACGCGGGTTTATTTGGCAGACTAGATCCTGGTATGAGGTCTATGTGATGACTCACACTCCTCATCGGTGGTAAAAAACCAGGTAATTCGTCCACCACGATGTCAGTGAACTCTTCCAGCAGTTCTCGAATCTCATCTGGAAAATCATCCACTCTTGTTCTAGTCAGAACAATCCTCGGTTTCTTGACCACAAAGAATTGTGGATATTCCTTCTTCTCTACCTCTGTAAGAAGTTCCTTCCCACTCATGAGAAGTATTGTGTTGCTCATTTCCGGATTCAGCTCCTTATCCTTTATTGGAAGCAACCTGTGTGTCCTCCCATCCTTCTCTAAAGTATATGTGTTCATTCTCCCATCATGAACCACATTTCTGTCATATTGCCATGGTCTACCCAGCAATAAATGACATACATCCATGGGAATAAAATCACAGAGTACTATATCATTATATCCACCTATCTTGAATTCAAATAAACATTGTTTAGTGACACTTACCTGATGTCCCTTCTGTAGCCATGAAACTTTGTATGGACTCAGGTGATCAGTTGTCTCCAGCTCCAGCTTTTCCACCATCTCGGTTGAAACAAGATTATCTGTGCTACTATTGTCCATGATAACCTTTCATACCCAATCCTTGGTCTTGCAATATGTTCTGAAAAGTCTGGTCCTCTGAGCTGGGTCCTCCACCTCCTTTCTGGGTGTTAATAGAACTTTACGCATCATTAGTGACCTTCCACCTTCTGTGTCTTCGGTCTCAACATCTCGCTTCTGCGCCTTGGTGATGTGAGCTTCTCCAACGTCTTTCCTTTTCTCTAGACACTCGAACGACCTTTGCCCATTATTCCCACATGTGAAACATGTGATTATTCCTCCTCTTCCTCTTCCTCTACCTCTGGTACTATAACATCACGCTCTGGCACACTTACAAAACTTATTATTTGAGGACACTTGCTTGCAAGTGATCCAGACTTTTCTGATGTTAAAACATTTATAATCGATTATGATATGTTATGCTAGATGACATGATGTTTTACTATTGTATATACAGGTTCTATTGACTTAGTTGATTTGAGTGTGCAGGTTTTTTGACCTGGAGGATGCAGAGGCATCGACGGAACCCTTGTACTCCAGATTGAGTTAGGGAGTGTGACATTGAGTTGATTTATTTACCATGATGTTTATTGATTTGATGATATGTTGTTGACATGTTCTAACATGATGGTTGATGATGCAGGCTGACAATAGCTTGCCGACCAGAATAACATATGGAGTAAAGGGGCCACACATGATTTCCAGAGAGGTTGAGGGAGAGGTGTGGACAACAGCCCTGCCACAGCCTACTAGCACTCTCGCCATGGTTCGAACTGTAGGTTAATGATTACCTAGTTCGAGACGATCCATGATGTCGTGAGGGTAGACTGCGACAGTCACTCATGATGATTCTAAGGGGAACGCAATAAGGTGGGGGCCTTATTCCTTAGAGCCCTTAGTCTCCCATGAGTTCACCTGGTGGAGTGTTGACTCCAGGGGTTATAGATGTCTACCAATCAGTCAAGTCGGCGAGTGTCACCCTTGGAGCACGTGGTGCATCATGAAGGGCACGTCGCGCAACAGAAGCAAACAGGCGAGTGGCACCCTTGGAGCACGTCGTGCGTCCTGAAGGGCACGTCACATTGATGATGAAGATGAGAAACCTAGATGACCCTAAGACCTTAACGGCTTAAGAAATTATCAAAACGACTCCCCTAATGAATTGACGCCCAGTTAAAATCTAAACCTAAAATTAAAACATCTCAAAGATAAAATTTTGATAAGCTCTAAGAAAAGATCCTACAAAAATAAACATAAGGGCGTAAACTAAAACCCTCCTGTGTGCTAGTTAGTCTTCTTAAATTAAGGGGGGGTAAAGTAAAGAGGGAGATAAATTAAGTGAACCCATGAATTTTAAATTATAAAGAAGAATCAAAATTATTAAAATGTGGGAGTATAAAAGTTAGGATCTTAGAAATACAATGAAAAGATTACTAAGTGCATTTATCTTTTTGGGTTTTAAAAAAAAAGGAGGAAAGGAACAATTAATAGAAATAAGGAAACTTGTAATAAAGGAAACTTAAAATAATGGAAAGTAGGGGACATACGGTAAAAAGCAAAAAGGAATCAGCAGTTAAGGAGTTACTAAAAATCAACAACTTCATTTTAGGAAAGTTATTAAAAGCATGAGAGGGGATTTAGGAACCCTAGGAGTAATTTTAGGAGAGACTTTAGGGGGGGTGAGGGAAATGAGTCTTTTATTTAAATTAAAGAAAATAATTTTGGAGAAACATGGGGGATGAGTGACACTTGGAAAGCAGAGAATTTTTAGAGGATTGTCATTAAAAATTAAATTAATAATGATTTAGGGAAAGTAGGTGGGTCTCAAATTTCTATAAAAGAAGGGGAAAAGGAGGAAGAAGGGGATGAACGGTTAGTGTAATGTTACGCTGCCGGATTGTGGCTTGACTAATTGCTTGTGAGGAGTTGGGAAATTCTCAGCTGTATTGGAGTGGTAGCTCAGCCTTGGAGGCAAGATGAGAAGCTAGTCTTATCTCTAGATCTTGTGTGGCCCCTTTGCGGCTCGGGGGGCTAAGGGGGAAGCAGAGTACCCCTAGAAATTGGTTGGGAGGTACCGGTCAGCTCTCTACGGTCCGCAAGCAGGAGTGGCCAGGAGCACGGGACATCAATCGAGGCGCGAACATCAATCGAGGCGATCGAAAGGGAAAAGGTACCCGCGCCATTTAGTAGAGTAGAATGCATTAGGTTATGATTAGATCTGCTTATGTAATGGAAATCTAGATGAATGAATGTTTAATTTCAATCAATGCTAGTTATCGTTGGGCTAGATGGTTGTTCTTTAATTGCTTACCTCCAGCGGATTGTTGTGTTTTTAAATGTGCTGCATAATTCTACTGTGTCACCTTGAGTAATCCTCCAGCCTTGTAAACTTTTTTTCTCCCCCATCCCCTACGGATAAATTCACTGTGTATTGTGTTACTGAAAAACTCTGTCGGCAATTTCGTTTCAGTAAATTTTATTGTGAGATTGTTCTGGCAATTTTGTCTTTATATAATTGTTACTGAAAAAGCTAGTTCTGACAAATTCGTTTCTATGAATGTTGAAGGTTAAATGGTTTCTGGCAACTCGTCCTTGTAATTGTGACATTGAAAAACTCCGTCGACAATTTTGTTGGAATGCTTACTGCGACGTAGTTCTGAGAATTTTGTTTGGTTAAATTATTAATGAATTTGGAATTCTGGAATTTCGTTTTTGTATTTCGTTGCTGTGGTTGATGATAGAACACGTTTTTGGTGGAAAACTATTTTACTGTGTGCGTTTTTCTTTTGTGTTATTGGGCGGTTTTATACACAGTGGGCCATTCTTGTATTGGGCGTTTTTATTACATACAGTGGGCAATTATTATACTCGGTGTTTTTATTATTGACAGTTGGGCAATTTGAATGCTTTCTGTTTTTGTTTATTGACCCAAAGGGTTCGGACCCATTCTGGCAATTCGAATGCTATTTGTTTTGCTTATTGATCATAAAGGTTTTAAACTCATTGGGCATTTCGTTTTTGACCATTGATGCAAATTTCACTGAGGGTAATGTTGTTCCGATCCTGTAGATTCATTCGACATTTCGTTTTTCCTTATCGTGGTCTTGTAAAATCGTTGCCATTGCGTTTTTGGGTTATTATTGCTGCAATTTCCTGTGTGTAATGTTGGGTTTAATGCTGGAAATTCATTGAGTCTATTGCTGAGTTTATTGCTGAAAATTCATGGAATCTATTGCTGGGTTTAATGCCATAAATGCGTTGATTCATTGTATGTGTGGGGCGTTTGAATGTTCTGCGTTTGCTGGCATATATTGAGCGTGTTAAATCCCCATTCTGCGCCCCACCAGTTATAGGTTAAATTCACTATTTATTTTAATGGAATTTATTAGGACTGTGTCGATTGTAAGAGGGGCGTTTCTATCCGGTTGTTTGGTAAGTTCACTGTTCCATGTGTGATTCGGTATAATTTTTCCCCTCTATGCGCCCAGGTGAGTTATATGGTTAAATCACCTTCCATTGTCAAATTGTAGGGTCCCTGTTACTTAAATGCGATACTGTTGATATACAGGGAACTGCATAGCTATTCGTTGGTCTCTCATTATAGTTTCCATTGTCAGTAATAACCGTGCATTGTAAATTCCTTGCCTTTAGCTGTATATTATGGTAATATAAAAAGTAGAGGGATGGGTCATTTTCCAAACTTGGTTCAGAGCTCAATATAATTAAAAGATTTAGTAGTTTCACTTAAGTGATATTTTTAATGTATGAGGATTAGATATATAAGCTATTCCAGGTTTTAAATCCCTGTCCTTTATGGAAGATTTTTTTTTAATGTATTAGGTACATTATGAAAGATATTCAACGCTCCATCTTTCCCCTTTGAAAGATATTCAAACTTGGCTATATAGATATGTTGTGTAGTCTTGAAAACCGAGGGATGGGTCAATATAATTTATTAAGGTTAGTACATTCAAGTTAAATGATAGTTTAAAATACATATGTATCCTTGTCATATATATATGTAATCAATGTTAATACATTATGCTTAATCATCGCTGCGAAATATGTTGTTTCTATTGGAATAGTTCGTCCCTTATTACAGCTATCTTCAACCACACCTAGGTTATTACATATTGTACTACAACTGTCTAGTTATGCGGTTGTTGGGAAGGATATGCTTATTCCTTTCATGAATATTGACATTGTTTTATTCTATTAGAAGTAAGTGGTTTTATTACCTCTGCCTAGTTTTAATGTTTTAATGGTAATAATGGTTAAGGTAATATTGATGAAAGTTGTAATAATTGTTAAAGTGATATTAGTAAAAGTAATATGGTGTTGATAGTAGTATTGTTAAAATAATCATGGCTTTATAAGGTAGCAATGTTAAGGTAACTATCGAAATAATGTAGTGGGAATGAAATGTTATGTTAGTGAATATTTATTCAATAGAACGTAATGAAGTGAAAGGCACTGAATTGTTATGTTATGCTTTGGCCAAGCTAAGGCAAAGGCTATTAGGGTGCTTGGAATGATTAATGGATGTAATGTCTGATGTTAAAGCTTATGGACTTGCAATAGGTTAAGGAAGAATGTTATGGCGTACATATGTCATTGAATAATTGTTTATAAATTTCGTAATTGTAATATATTGGTTGAAATATGAAATTGAAGTGTTCTTACCATATAAACACATTGCAAGGTTAGAGTTGACATGTATGACCATTATTTTTATTTCAATGTTATGGTAATTAGAATGAAATGATATGGTTATCTTATTATAATGTTAGTATAAACTATTGATAATTATAAGACATACATGGTGGAATGTACTGGATATATGTACCATAAGTTACTCGGAGTTAGTAAATGAGGGTTGCTGATTCATTTGATTAATGTTGAACTTGGGTTTCATTGTCGGAGTCCTTTTGTCACGTGCTTTCCGTAAAGGATGTAGTCGTCCTTCTTGTTTATGTTGTACTTGATAGTATTCAGTGGGTTGCTTGGTCGGTTGTGTCGGGCGGGATATAGACACCTCTTGCAGCTTAGTATATATGTCTGTATGTATTTCCGGTGGAAGGAATCCAGTGTCGTATCAAGAGTCTTGGGCTGTTTAAAGGCACAATTCCCACTACTGTGACTCCCTAAAAGATTTATTAGTTTCTGCCTGAGAAGTCGGCTAGGAGCCTGTCTAATCTTCTTTCGAGAAGACATAAGACTAAAAGACCTTCTTTTCTGTGCAGAAATAGTAAACTCTACTATCGGATTCTTCCATCTGTGACTGTACTATACTCAACACCTGGTGTCGTTTTCTTCTTACAACTGCTAGTTGTACGCCTTATGTCTAGGGGCATTTATTGCTTGTTGTCACTGTGATATGTCGGGATCGTCTTGTTGTGTTTGTCTTTCTTGCATCTTGTTCTAGGTTGGGTTCCTAGTTTCTGCCTGAGCAGTCGGCCAGGAGCCTGTCTAATCTTCTTTCGAGAAGACATAAGACTAAACGCCCTACTTTCCTGTGCAGAAATAGTAACCCTAACACCATGGATTCTTCCCTCTGTGTTCTTACTGTGCACCCCCAGTATGTATTAATGTTTGTGTTGTGCGCCTTATGCCTATGGTCGTATATTGTTGCAGTTACTTGTTCTGTGCCTTCAATCTTCTTGTGCGGAACATCGTGGTTGCGTCTTGTTGATTGTCAAGTGGCGACGTAGAGTCAAGCGTGTTTGTTACTTCTACACGCGCGCACACACCTTAAACAAAAAAAAAATTGCACCTGTTTTCAGAGTTGTTGTCGTAACGAGGAGGGAATTACAGGTATGAGGAAAAGTGTTTGCGTCAGCATAATCTCCTCTCTTCTCTGTATGCTGCCCTCTTTGTTCAACATGTGGTCCTCGCTGTGAGGTTCCACCTCTTTCAATTTTACCCCGAGGTTTCTTCCATTCCTCCTTGGGTTTTTGGTACTTGTCCTGGGCAACTACTTTGCCTCTGGTATGACTTCTGCCTCGGCCTCGTTGACCTTGCTTACGGCTCAACTTCTCCTCTGCTTTCAGAGCCATTTGATAAGCATCCTCCACCATTCTGATGGTTACCATGCTCAATTTATCCTGAATGTCGTATCTCAGACCATTCAGATATCTAGCAACCTTTTCATCATCGCTCTCTCGATGACCTGCTCTGATGTTCAGTTGATAGAATTCCTCAGTGTATTCTTTCACTGTCATCAACTTCTGTCTCAGGTTCTGCATCCTCCTGAACAGAGTAATTTGATAGTCTCTTGGGATGAACTTTGCTTTCATCTTCGCGATCATTTGATCCCAACTTTTGATCTTCTTCTTGCCTTTGCAGCGTCTGTCTTCTTGTAGCTCGTCCCACCGTAACGCTACATGTCCCTTCAAGCGTGTGACAACATGTCTGACCTTCTTGTCCTCTTCGATCTATTCATAGTCGAAGTAGGTATCAAGAGCTCTAATCCATTCTAGCAGCTCTTCTGCATCCAAGTTCCCCTCATAGACTGGGATGTCCATCTTCGCTTTCTCACCCATCTTGGCGATAGCTTTAATTAATCGCTCAATTGATGCATCTTCGGCTGCAACTTCTCCCTCTCGTTCAGCCTCAACTTCATCCTCTGAATCGCTGAAATTTCCCGCACTAACTGTGCGTCTCTGAGCTGTCTCCATCTCTTCAAGTCTTGCTCGAAGATCTCTCATTTGCCTCTCCATTTCTGGATTTCCTACTGGCCTACCTCTTCTTCGCACCTCCCTGTCCTCTGGGTTAGGTGACTATCTTTCTCTTTCTCTTTCTCTGCTATAGAAAGCAAAGAAACTTCCCACTCTGATACAAAACCTGATGCAACTGCACTCCTCGGAGCACAACTGCTCTCACAGGACCTTCTCTCTCCATGGCCCTAAGAACTCAACGGTTCTTCTATTTCCCTATCGAGAAATTTGCACCCACAGTTCTCTTCACGCGATCCCCCCCTTTCCTTGGCTTATCGAAGGATCGGAACTCGCGGCTTCACAAGTTCACTATCGATCACTGGGCTCTCGAATCCCCGGGACCTGATGTGTCAATCAACACTGACTTCCCCTTTCCTTTATCAGGACTTTGGTTATATCACGACTTCGCTGCTCGCGACACCGAACACTCGGTTCTCCAACTCCCGAGTCTCGATGTGTCGAAATGCCGATATGATCACAAGTTGACTTTTCAACGGTCCCCTATCTCGTCGGGACTTCGGAACTCGCGGGATCATGAATCCTAACACCAATACTTCGGGACTTCTCACGGCGAGATCTCAATGACTTATGCCACCTGTCCTCCACTCGCTGACTTCGCTATGGACCACACTGTCTTTCAACTATCGGGATATCGCATATCGCAATATCGTGATTCCCGTGACTCAATCTCCGGCTCTTTCCTCGCGAAACTCCGATAGGCGATTCCACGATCAATCCAACGACCCTGATGGACTTGGATCAACGACTCTGCTCTTCTAAACTTTTAGCTTCTCCACACTTGCGCTGCAACTTTCTCGTGCCTCTGGGAGATCTAACGATCCACGGATCCTCGCAAAATCTCCTCGGAGGATTTCGACCATCCGTCCCTTCCAAATGAAATCTACGAAATGACAAAACACTCTTCCATAGGACTCGTCACCCTGCGCGCAAGTCCTGCGATGCTCCTTTTAGCTATCAAGCCACAACTTTCCTTCTTCGTCCTTCCATGAGTTTGAAGGCGTATCCTTCCAGAGCTTTTCTCACAACTTTCAAGTCTCTTCAGGAAACGCTTTCACGCACTCCTTGCGGAAAATCCTCAACATTGCCTAAATGTTGAAGCTTCGACTCTACGCACACCTGCAGCAACAGTCTTAATTCCCTTTGCTCAGAATCACAACTTTGAGTCTTAACTTGGCCTGCGCACTCCTTGCACGGATCCTCTACTCAACTGGGCTTCTGGGAACCTAGAACAAAAGTTATCTCTACTTGAACCCTTCCGTCGACGCACTCCTTGCTGATGATTCAACTGCACTCCTTACAGGAATTCTCTGGCTCAAATTAGAGAAACAATTGAAACTAATTCCTTGTTCCTTCCATACTTCAATTCAACCATGAAATCACATACACAACATATAAAAGCAAGTGTATAATAGGAAGCAAACATTCATGAGCATAGCATCAATACACAGAGAAACAACAAAACCATGGATTTGAATCAAGATTTCTTCTTATTAATTCAAATGTCTATACATGGGTGTTCTTCATACACTTCTTTGTTTGCTCTTCTGCTCCTTCTGAATGCTTATGCTGCTTCCTGTTACAATGTACCAAGGAGGGTGTCTATATCTGTTTTCCCTCTTGGACTCTAAAGCTATCAAATCTCAAATTAAATTCCTATCTACCAGCATTAACTACATTAAATGCCGACTATCTACCTAAGGATGAGAGCTATCCGCTCAAGGTCCATTACAATATACAAAGTGCATTTCATTAAATCCAAACATTAATGTTTGCGCAACAATATCAAGGTTTTTTCAAAATTTGTGTTGGCGCTGTCCAGTTGTCCTTCCACTCCGCGCTGGCTCGCTTGATGTAATGGCGATGCTTCTGCATCACTTTTGAATGCCAGTGAGGTTGTGAGGGTGGACGTGATGTTGGAATACCACTTGTTGTCGTGTGGATTTAGATGGAGTCTCATCCATCATATCATGGTGGCACCCCATCAGGGGTATATCTTAAAGTATAAATTAATGTATTAATTATTTTACATTAATATAAACTATTAATAACTCATTAATACATTAAAATATAAATTAATGTATTAGTACTTTTACATTAATCTAGTGTATATATAAAAGTACTAATACATTAATTTATAATGTAATATATTAAAATAGTAATACATTAATAACTTATTAATACATTAAAGTATATATTGTCTTATTCATTGATTGATAAATTAAGAATGTAATGTAACATTATCCTGATGATGATGATGATTAGCATCCACTAAGACCGAATTGGTCTATGGGACCTTAAGAGGGTAAGTGATTACTTGCGATTCTTTAGAAATTTGTTTCCGTGCTTGAAAAGAATTAAGAGAAGCTTTCCAAGATCACCATAATTTTGTTGAGTTAAGAGGTTAGTAAGGTTGGTAGTGTGAAAAATATTTTGAAAATGAGATCTAATATGGGTATAGGTTGGACAATCTAAGAAAAATTTCTTTTCATCTTCAAACTTATTAATGTCACAAAGGTGACACACTCTTTCATCCCATGGCATTTTAGGAATTGACCAACGTTCGATTTCACTATGGAGCGCATGAGAATTTGTTCTTATCTTAGCAATGCTTATTTTTTTCTTTACACTTGGCAAAACAGATAGATAATTTTGATCTTCTAGATTATGGTTGATTACATATTTATAATTCCTTAATTTTATTTTTTCCTGTAACGCTTTATCACACCACATTTTCTCCTTAAATTTTGATTTGACATTTTTTTTAATAGTATCTTTATTCTGCAAAATGGTGTCTTCCATGATTCCCCAATAGTTTATCCAAGACCGGGCATCTTTATGCCATCCTCGCTTGACTCGATGGTGGTTATGACTCAATTTTGAAGTAATTTTAGGAAGCCTTCTTGTCTTCCATGTTGTTTAATTTTTTCTTATACATTAGGTATCTAGTCATAGCCATGCTCTCAATCGGGGAGAGGTTTGTTTCTAAGAGGAGGATGGGATAGGGCGTATTTTCTTTAATTTTGAGATTATATTTTATAAATTTATTTTGTATTTTCTCTATCTTTCTCCAGGATTCACGAGAGATACTACAACCCCGGAGTTCACATCCATAAAGAATAACAGGTGTAACAAGAGTCTCAAAGAGGAGTTTCTTCTTATCCCAACTGCAAAGATCAGATGATTTTTTCCATCCCCCAATAATCCTTTTCTACATTAATAATGTGATGATACTTTGTATTAATGTAATGTATAAATTAAAGTTTAATTTCATTTTTGTATAAAGTAACTTATAAATTGATTAATATATTAACAATTTAATGTAATAATTAATTTTGTACACTATTATATTTTTAATTAATACATTGCTAAAGTATTAATATACTAATAAAATAATAAATTAAAAATATGATAAATATATCATTAAATACATTAATAAATAAATAATATATTACTAAAGTATTAATACACTAATAAAATAATACATTAATAATGTAATAAAAATATCAATACATAAAAGAGATTAACAAAGTATTAATACAGTGATAAAATAATCAATTAATAAAGCAGAAATACATTGAAGTTAATGACTTTAGTAATACCTTATTAAATTATTAAAATATTAATAAATAAATCCATTGCTAAAGTAGTAATATATATATATATATATATATATATATATATATAATAATAATAATAAAAAGCGGTTGTTGTTGATTAATAATTAATTGACCAACATTAATGAATAAATACTAATATATTAATTATCATTTTAAACTTTATAAAGATAATATAATTAATAATATGTATATTTCCCAACATTAACCTTTATAAAGTTAATGTTGGCAAATATTGGTCACATTGGGACGTTGAGAAATGTTCATCAGAGGACAATATCTTCATATTGCAATGTCAGGAAATGTTTGTGACAATGCGTCATTGGGAAATGTTTGTGACATTGCGATGTTGGGAAATGTTTGTGACATTGTGACATTGGGAAATGTTCATCACAATGCAAGTTGGGAAATATTCATTCGTCACATTGTGACGTGGGGAAATGTTCATCACAATGCAACATTGGGACATGTCTGTGACATTGCGCCATGAGGAGATGTTCGTCACATTGTGATGTCGAGAAATGTTTGTCACTATGTGACGCTGGGAAATGTTCCAAACAATGTGATGTCGGGAAACATTGGACACATTGTGATGTTGGTAAGTGATTGGGACAATATCGGGACAAGGGATTGTTTGTCACATTGCGATGTTGGAAAATGTTTGTTAGAAGGTATCAATGTCATTAATAAATTAATACAATAATAAAGTAATGTTACATTTATAATGTACTGATACATTATAATAATGCATTTAGACATTATTATAATGTATAAATACAAGTAATTAATATATTTATACATTATTTAATGATACATTGCTAATATTGTTAGAGATAATCCTCACATTAATGTTGTTTGGTAATTTTGGGGATTGGCTTGATGTTTTGTAGGAGATTGTTCAGATATTATCTCAACCTAAATCTCCAAGATTAGAATTAGTTGGATATCACTCCAACTATGTATACATGTAATGTATCTGTGTGAGAAGGTAATACAAACTATTATTTTGTGTGAGTTAATTGTGCAATCGCTGCTCTATCAATTTCTAATTTGGTATTAGAGCCCAGACTAGATTAACTGCCTCACGTGAGAGCCAGGAAGATGTGAGAGCCGATTCCACTATAGCAGTAGGATTAGAATGTGAGTAGAGGATTTTCGGTGTGAGTGCCTTTCTGTGTGTATGATTGAGAGTAGAATTAGATTAGTTCTTTGTGAGGATTTTTTTTATTTTTTATGTGTACACAGTGATGTAGAATAAAATCATTGCCCATTGTCACTGGTGCAAGATGCGAGTTAATAGATATGGGTGTTCACATAGTGATTGTAGAAAGTGTTTACTTTTGTGTAGCCATTTGTAGATTCGTTTCACTACAAATATTGAATCACCCCATATGTGAAAATTGAGAACATTATATCCATGAAGGGAACCAATTGGTTGTTTGTAGCTTGAATGAAAAGATTCCAAGGGCTCACTACTCTGCATGGGTTCCATCAACATACAAAAGGTGAATTTGTTTGAAGAAGATAGATCGAGGAAGCATTCCCCTTGTTTGTAATTTCTAGATATGTTGCATCAGTTAAAAGATTGTTTAAAGCAAACAAATGATGACATCGTCACCATATCAAATTGGAGCTACTTTGATATATGTTATCGTTTACAGGTCTGATTTTCCAGGTATAAGATCACATTTTTGTGTGTGATTGAAACAGAGGGGGTCATGAATCAAATATTGAGAGGTGTACTTTTCTTGAAGTCTACAATTGTTGTTAGGACAATGCATAGCATGTGGAATAATAAGAGCATGGACAACGTGTATAGGAGTGGTAATCCAACTGCTCTGAGAGGAGAATCGAGCCATTGCTACCAACGAAATATTATACAACAGATTTATAAATGTTTTATTTTTGTAAAATTATGAAGAACCAACTAATTGAATAGAGTAACATAATGTAAATCAATTCTTCTTGAGGTACTTTGGTTCCATGTAAGAACATTGTTACTAGTTTGTTCATGTTTACAGTCTATCATACAATGATGGATCGTGTTGTCCTTCGATGCTTCAAGATCAACAGGTACAGGTTATTTTATGTATGTAATCTTGTGTTTGTGGAGAAGGTCAAGTTGTGAAATTGACTGTTGAAGACATTCAGTATCCGGATCATTCTTCTGGATACCGCGGATAACCAAAAGTGAGATATTCACAGATGGAAGTGTATCCATAGGATGGTTCAGTATCAATATTTTCCTTTGGGAAGTCGAGAAGCATCGGTTGTACAAAGAATGTCAAAGATGGTCAAAAGTAGTTTTATCTTTGTTGTATGAAGTGGTATATCAAAGATGATGGGAGAGAAAGAGCGTGTATATGAAGTTCATAGATGGGTGTAAGTGTGTATGAGAACCAGTCAGACAAAGACATATGACAAATTTTGCAATCATGATTTCAGTATTGTAATTTTTTTGAATGTAAGCATTAAAGGGGGGTTTTAGAGATAATGCTCACAATAATGTTGTGTCCTAAGTTTGGGGATTGACTTGAGGTTTTGTAGGAGACTATTGAGATATTCTCTCAACCTAAATCTCCAAGATTAGAATTATTTGGATCTCAATCCAAC